>VMRN01000037.1:1327287-1431280 GCA_010277015.1 Poeciliopsis turrubarensis | reverse complement strand
CGGTCAGGTTTCCGGTCAGGTTTCCGGTCAGGTTTCCGGTCAGGTTTCCGGTCAGGTTTCCGGTCAGGTTTCCGGTCAGGTTTCCGGTCAGGTTTCCGTTACCTTGCAGTCCGCAGATGTCGGCCCACTGGGTCTGCTCCATCAGAACCGCCTTCAATTTGGAACACAGCGTCACGTGATCCACGTAGTCCAGCAGCACTCGAACCACGTGACCCGACAGGTCTTTCAGCCAATAGACGGTGATGACCTCACAGAACTGCGCTGGCAGAGAACGTGACGTGGTATGGCAGACCGTTTTAACATAAAATCCCATCGTCGAACTATCTGTTATTATATCTATATGTGTTGAAATCGGTATTTTTTCTTTTGTTACCAAAGTGTCTTTGATCACAGAGCAGGTCCATCCCTCGTAGTCCTCAGGAACGTGGGAGCTGTTGCCATAGGGACAGTCAAAGCAGCGCTCCACATCGTAACCATAGTTACATAGCATCCTGAGGATGACCTGGTGCAAACATTTCATTCATTATGTACAATATGTTCATTAAAACTTCATGTAAACGTTTTACCTCGTCTTTGAGCGCGTACTGCAGCGCCGAGGGGAAATGCGTCGTGTTTATTTTGGAGTAGTAGTTGACGTTGGCGCCGTAACGCAGCAGCAAGTTGATCAGATCGTAGTTGCCCAGACGGAGTGAAACCTTTTATTTAAAAACAGGCAGGAATTCAGGTTTTACAAAATCATTATGAAATGAGACTCAGAGGAAAACAAGAAGATTAAACAGGAAATCTGCTTTACAAATCAAATTAAACCATTTATGTAGATCTTTCTGCAATTCTTCCACATGATGCCATCTATTTTATCAAGAGCAGCAATTCCTGTCCTGCAGGAAAACAAACCCACAGCATCATGCTGCCACCTCCAGACTCCACAGTTACATTTTTCCTCCAAATGAAACGGTGCTGATTATGGTCAAACTTCCTCTTTAGGCTCGTCTAACCACATTCATGACTCCACAAATGAAGATCTTTGTCTTTGTGTGCATCTGCAAACTGTAATCTGGCTTTTTAACTTCCCTCTGAATAAATGGCTTTCAGCCCTTTTTTTAAATGATCATTATTATCTTCTGATTTCCAGTGTATGTGTCTGTTTATTAATGTTACTCTGGCATTTTTAAGCCGTTGGTTCTTCGCCTGGACAGGTTTTACCTGCAGACATTTGACCGGGTCTTGGTTGGGCATGGCTCCGGCCTCCAGCAGCAGCTTCACCGACGCCATGTCGTTATTGGAAACAGCAAAGAAGAGAGCGGACTTCCTCTCGTCGTCGTAGCTCCGGCGGATCCAGGGGTGGAGCATGAAGTTGGGGTCGTAACCTGCATCCAGCAAGGCCTGATGGGAAAACATGACAGTTCGCCAGATTTGCTGATGAAGCTGAGATATCAGTTACGTAGAAATTAACCTTTAAGGGCCGTTTGTGGCCCTTAAAGGTTTTTGATTCGATTTTTGTTGTTGCCTTATTAAAAGAAAAACAGACTGTTTTTTTTTCAGTCGTTTTCTATTTTGTTGGTTGAATTTTACCATTCATAATGTGTGATCAAGGGCCGAAAAAAAACACGTCAAGGGCCACAAATGGCCCCCGGACCAGACTTTGGACACCCCCTGCCTTCGACCCAAGTTTTTTATGAGCAGGACTGTTGACTCATTGCAGAGATATTTCCAAACTGAAATCAAACACGTCTGTTTATGAGACACACACACACACACGCACACACACACACACACACACACACACACCTGGATGCAGTGTGTGTGTGCCTCTGCAGCCGCTGAATGAAGAGGGCTGATCCCGCTGTCGTTCACATCTTCCATGTTGGTGACGGGCAGCAGCAGCTTCAGTGACCTCAAACACACACACACACACACACACACACGCACACGCACACACACACACACACGGTTATGTGTTACTGATTTTACTTGATTTTATAACAGAATGAAATCATAGCACAACTTGATTGTGCTATAAAATAGCGATACGTGCTATTTTATAACACATATTATGTCATACATGAACTGGATTTGTATTATAGTGGAACTAAACAGTGATGGTGGGAGTAAATCCTTATTTAATTAAAAACATACATAAATAAACCATTTGAGAAGAAAGAATTACAAAATAGGACTCAAAATGGAGAAGTGTGTCCATTTTAGAGGGATAATTGTAAAAAAAAACAATTAGATAGAGACACCTTCTGATGACATCGTCTTTTCTTAGACGTGTTCCTGCTTTAAACAGACTGAAACTGGACAGGTGAGGTAAAGTGCTCACTGCAGATGTCCTCTGTGTGAGGCCCGGTGGATCGGCAGATGTCCGGTGTGATTGGACACGTTGGCGTCGGCTCCGTGATCCAGCAGCAGACGGACGACGGCGGCGTTCCCTGAGGCGGACGCTTCGTATAAGACGGACGCCTCATCGTGCGCCTGAGAGAAAATGTCTGCTCCTGCAGGACAGACAGCATTTTATAATACGACTATAAAGAAATTGAAAAGTGGAAAAGAATCAGGAAGAAGAGAAACATAGAAACACCTCAAAACAACACAATAACACAGAATATAAATATTTAAACTGAAGTTATTGAAACTTCTGTCTTAATCATGAGATTCAAAGTAAAATGAAAACACAACTTTGGTTCAACATGCAAACAGACAAAACAGCTTGAAAACCAAGGAATGTTGATTTATTTCTGAAATTAGTTAATAACTAACTAATTTAGTGGTAATTTAGTTTGTAAAATGTATCTTGAATAAAACTTATGAGAAAAAACTGAATCAAAATGAAGACGATTGGTCGACGCAGCGTCGCTCCTGCTAAAGAGCTAGAAGTAATGCTTCCGATCAATGATTCAGAGAGAGCCAGAGGAGGGCAGAGCACCCAAAACATTCACTCAATAAGAGTGAATAAGCATTTGATAAAAAGTCGACTCAAACACTGATCAACTGATCATTTAATATTTAGAAATTACATCATCAGATGGACTAAAATGTAATGCTAAGTGGAAATTTTGATATTTAAAGGATGAAAATGACAACAACTCAAATAAGTCACAAAAATTAATCAAATCAAGGATAATAAAATGTTTCCAAATCAGTTTCTTTCAATGAAAAACTTGTGAAACTTCAGAGAAACAGCAGGCGTCTCTGTGTCTGGTGGATGTTTGGTTGAAACAAGTTGGTTTTTCATTCAGTGGGTAGAAAATCCAGAAATTTTACTCAAGTAAGAGAAGAGATACTTTCTAATAAATTTACTCAAATAGAAGTAAAAAGCAGTAAAAATTCTCCTAAAAGTTAATTTAAAAAAAAAGTTACTCGGGTAAATGTAACGACCCAACTCTCGGGTTAACGCAGCAACATTTTAATTATCAAAGCTGTAGTTATGAAAAAGACAAAGTTCATTTGATAGTTTTCTAAAGTGACCCGATCTGGTTGGACCTTCTGGCTGACCTTTCCTCAGCAGGAGCTCCACCACCCCCAGGTGTCCTCCCTGCGCAGCCAGCGCCAGCGGCGTGAAGCCGTAGTTGCTGCGCGGGTCCGGCCGCGCCCCGGCCTCCAGCAGCAGCTTCACCAGCTCCACGCTGCCCGCCCGCGAGGCCTCGTGGAGCGGGCGGCGGCCGTGGCAGCCCGCCTGGTTCACACTGGAGCCACGGAGGAGCAGCAGCTTCACCAAGTCGGTTCGGTCCGAACGGATGGCTGGAGACAAACAGAGAAACTGGAGTTGGACCGATCCAGAACCAGCGCACAGCTTCAGCTGGAAACCAGCGATCAGGCCTGAACTCTGACCTGAACCTTCAGAGACACATAAAGACAGTTACAAAGTCGGTCTTCTATGACCTGGAGAACATTTCCAGGATCAGAGGAGTAATATCCCGGCATTAGAGAAACTTATCCATGTGTTTATCTTTGGTCACATTGACCAAATGTGACCAAAATGTGAACAATTGTGAACAATTGTCTTCACATTGTTGTGAAGACAACAATGTCTTCACAAAAACATCCCTCTTATCTCACGTATAAATAATCTGCCAGGGGAACTTGCACTGTTTCATCAATATTAAGAAGTTATTAAGAAGTCTGCATCATGAAAATACTGACATATTGTCTGAGTCTACAGCAAACACAAAGTAACAGTGGACAAAATGGACATTATGCAAAACAAAAGAGAAAAAACTGGGCAAACTGGACGGGACAAGGTGAGGAAAAGCTCCTCAGTAAAAGTTTCATATTATATAATGTTGAATGTGAATTGTTCATGTATGTTTTATTTGTAAACAAATGCAAAAAATGGTAATAAACAGTTAAATGACAAATATTAAGTAATTATTGACTGAAAACAAAAAGATAGTTGTAAGTTAATTAGACATTTGCTTTGCAAACTAGACCTAAAATACTTGGTAGGATTTTGTGATTTTGCAGTGTAATAAACTTTGTATTTGCCTTTTTAAACATCTGTAGTTCTTATATTGAGAAAACTGTTAAATATGCAAAGTTTCTTGCTTATTGGTGTAAAACCTCACAGCTGTGCGTGACTAAACTCTGTATCTGTGCAGAGAGTCTGACATAAAGGTTTGTGATTCTACATGTGGATCACAGCAGCAAACTGTCTGGCCCACCTACAAACAGCGGGGCGTCCTTGTCCTGGTCCTGGCAGTCCGGCTGAGCGCCGCGCTCCAGGAGGAACGAGGCGTTTTCCACCAGACCGCCTTCCACCGCCAGGAAGAGGGGCGTCTGGCCCCGAAGAGTCCGGCCCTCCAGAGAGTCCGGACCTGAAGCTGCAGGACGTTTGAACCGTTTGTAAACCCGGTATCTCGACTCTGCTTCCTCGACACCAGATATAATTCACGAGTTAAAGACATTTGCACTGGAAACGAGGCAAAAAATACTTGGTAGGATTTTGTGTTTTTACAGTGCACAAACGAAACTCTTCACTGCACAAACATCTGACACTTATTTCATGTGAATTGGGTAATTTGGTGAGGCTGGGTGACCTTTGACCTTTAAACTTTCATTAATATCCTCAAAAGCAAAAGCAGCACAAACAAAATCTTTGCTGGACAAACGCAGCTGAGTTGATTAACACTAATTTGGTCTGATTTAAAGACAGTTTAGTTGACCTTTAGTGACCTCTGGAAACATTTGTTAGTATGTTTAAAATTACAGCAGCACAAATGAAAACATTTTCTGCAGTTCAGTTAGATGTGAATGAGGTGGAGTGAACTGACCTCTGTATGTGACCTCCAGGACGGCCTGGTTGCTCTGAGCTGCCGCCTCATGGAGAGGCGTCCAGCCTCGGCTGTCGCTCCGCAGAAACTCGTCTTTAAGCCGGACGGAAAAATCCTTCAGCTGCTTCTCGTTTCCTGGAGCGACAGAATCAACCAGAACTTTACTCTGAACCGACACCGGGATAAATCCGCTATGATTCTCATCCCAAATGAGACGCTAAACCGCGCCTCTTTAGCTACCTGAGATGGTTTTCTGAATATTTATTGTTTGTTTACACAACCACATCACAGTTGAGCTGTTTATTATTTTAGCATAAATCAGAGATGTTTTGATGTAATTTACCTTGTTTTATAGCAGAGAAGATCTTGGAGATGTTGGAAGATCCTGAATCGGCACTAAAATAAAACAAGGAAACTCAGGATGAACCCAGATGTTTTGTTTTTTTTTTAGTGTTTTGATGCTGAGAAGAGTTACATATTTAATAAAAACACTTTTTGGCATCATTTTCAACTTTAAGCTGCAGAATTTAACTTTCACTAAAAATGATTACATATTTGTTAAAACTGTCCTCCACCCTGAGCTCCACCTGCTTTCTGAAGAAACGCAAAGCTCCCGACCAAAAGCAGCCAATCAGACGAAGAAGTATGGAGCTAAATTGGAGCCATAAAGTTGGTTATTGATGGCACTAAGACCCGCCTCCTGGCTCTGATAGGTTGTTTTTATTTAGCGCCTGGAGAAGTTTAATTTTTCACAACATACTGAGTTTCAACAAATATCTAAACAAAACATTTTTTATAAAAGATACATACAGTAGCTTTAAAAAGTCTTTAGCTTTTTATGTTCACTTTTTATCTGAGTGACATTTTTAAATGAACAGTTTCCATTAAACTTTTCTGCTTCTTTTGATTTGCGCATCGTTTCCTCGCTTTGTAAAATTTGAGGTTTGTTCTCAGTAAGTTCCTCCATCACTGACCTCTAACCTCTGAACTGACCTCGGCTCGTTTCCTGCTGACTCTCTGTGGGCGTTCCGCTGCTTGCTGCTCTCCAGCAGACTCTGCTCAATCATGTACTGAATCGCTGCATCTTCCTCATCATCCTCTTCCTCCAACATATACCCACTGGGATTCATCGCATCCAAAGGAAAACAAACCTTTTTGTCTTCGGGTTAAAGAGAAAAGAACATCAGATGTGTTATTTCTGCATTTTATTCATCTGGTTTGTAAAGTTAAAATGTGTAAGTTTAGTGTTTTCCTTTTAATTTTGCACAGAAAGCATAAAGCAAAGATCTCCTCTGGGCCTTCAATCACAAACGATCCATCTTTAAATACAGGAAAAAGCTTCAAAATAAAGTTAATTTCTGTCATAATCCTACATCTTTGCTCTTTTACCTTGTTTTGTTCAGCTGAATTGCTGCATCAGATTTAAAGCTGTTGAAGGTTTGAGAAGGAAGCAGGCGAATGAAACCAGAGCTTTAAACCAACATGGCTTCCTGCAGCGACAGAGCAGACTCCCAGGTTTTCCAGTACAACACGTTAAAGAAAACAAGACATTCATGGATTCACCCTGCAGCGTTAAAGAGACCAGACTGAACTGTTTCTGTGGCTGCTGCTCTGGCAGCGTTAAGGAGATATGACACCTGTTACTAAATTTACTCTCACCAGAAACATTTATGACCTAAACACATGACTAACACAGCACGGTGTTTGCACCTCGCTGCACTTTTTACATTATGTTCAACAAAAGATCAAACTGGATGACTTTTACTGTAAATTATGTTCGATTTCCAGCATTTTGAAAGCTTTTAATAGTGAAATCCAAAACAAAACTTGCATCATTTATCCAACTGAATTGGCATCAATTCAGAACCAATTAGCTTTTTACCATAAAACAAAAAAGCTAAAGATCCAACATTTAAATAAAACCAAGTCATTTGATTTTCATAATTTAAAAAAGAAACAAAGGTTTTTAAAGTTTATTATTGTGAAACCAAGTGCGTTTTGTTTTGCATGCATTTGAAAATCCCTCTATAGTTAAATTTTTGGTAGCAGCAAGAACCAGATTTGGGTCGTTAATTCTTGAATGTCATCCAGTAAAATGGCCATATTTAATGTTGAAGTAATTGTGATTTACCCAACATTTTCTACCATTTTATCTGGTTTTAAAAGCTTTGTAAAGGGAATAAAAACACTTCCTCTCACAAAAGATTCACCTGCATCAACGCTCATGATTTACACAAATTATTTCTACCATAATAGGCTAATATTTTATCAAAGATTTGCAATATCTCTAAATGTTTTGATTGCAAACATAGAGAACCGTCCTCCCGTTGCACGGTGTGCAACAGAAGCTGACATTTTTTAAATCAACATGCTTTGCAGTAAAACAAACAAAACAATCACATTTGAAGAGCACAGAAAATGTTTTTCTAAAAAAATGTGTCAAATAATTTTTTTATTGTGACGATTGTAGCCAAAAAAACAAGACAAAAACAAGAAAACTGTAATTGAAAACTTGTTTATTTCAGTTTCTGTCTCCGCCGTTTATGACCTGGGTCTCTCCTTCTTGCCTTTGTAAAGCGCCAGCAGAGACACGTTGGCCACTTTGACGACCTTGAAACGAACTCCAGGGATGTCTCCCACGGCATGACCCTTACGACCGAAACCGGCCACCAGAACCTCGTCGTTCTCCTGCAGAACCAGAACCACAGGGAGGAAGTTAGAGACGGCAGAACTCAACAACAAACAAACATTAAAAATAAATCCACACATTTAAAAGCTTCCACTTAGGAAAGGAAAGTGAAAACCTGAACATTTTGTCACACTGCACACGTTGAAGCCGTTTACCTCGATGAAGTTGAGACAACCGTCATTGGGGACGAAGGCTGTGATCTTCTTGCCGTTCTTGATGAGCTGGACTCTCACACACTTCCTGATGGCGGAGTTGGGCTGCTTGGCCTCGACACCGCTGCACAAAAACACAAAACTCCCATCAGCTGAAAAAACAAATGAATCAGAGGACGAGCAGTGACCGTCTTTATTTTTAATTATTCATAAGGCAAAAGGACGTTTCAAAATTAAGTTTTCCATACTTTCTAGAGTTTTTATTATTCGAAGCAGCAGGAACAGAGTTGAATTTCCTGTGTGACAGCAACATTTACCTCCTGGAAAATGAAACAAGCCTCCTCTACCAGCCTAAGAGTGATCTGCTGTCTGCTGTCTGTCAGTTGTTAATCTCATCTGGCTGTACTCACACTTTCTCCAGGACGATGCCCTTGGCGTGAGAGGCTCCTCCGAAGGGGTTGGCCTTCAGGGCCGTCCCCAGGTGAGCCTTCTTGTACTGTTTGTCATGCCATTTCTGCTCACGCCGGTGATTGCGGAGCTTCCTGGCGGTACGCAGACCACGACACTTTCCTAAAGAGAAAGATACATTGTATTACTTTGCTTTCATCTCTGGCATCCGTTCTGTCATTATCCGACCCACTCAAAACCATCAACATCATGCATCCATTTTTTATTGCCTTTCAGCAGTACTCTAAACCTTTAGGACGACTAAATTACTTGTATATTAGAAACAAACCAAGTTGTTACTGTTTTAAATACCAATAAAGCCAAAATTAGCACAACAAAAAAAAGATAGCACATTTAATACGCAATAAATGCTTTCTCTAGACCAAGCCTTTATTAAAAAATAAACTTAAGAAGCCAGAATACAAATTTATATTTTTAGCACCACAAATTTCAAAGTTGTTCAAAAACTGTCAATGTTTGTGATTTTGGGTCACGTTTCAATGCAAACAGATATTAACGTAATTCATTATGCCAATTTGTATTTTTGACACAAACATGGTGGATTAAATGTTGGGCTTCACTATCTGCTGCTTTGGACAGAAACATTTCAGTTTGTCTTGCTGGCTTAGTTCAGGTCACTCGAGTCCCGAGATCAGAAGAACACACATCACAACGAGTCAAACAAAAAACATGTTTACGGCTACAAGAATCTCATAAAATAGCTTCAACAAGTTAAAAACTACACGGATTATTCAACACTGAAAACTGTTTTTACCGGGTATCTCCAAAATATCAACTTTCCATTAACGATCCATTTAAAAACTTTTGATTTATCTGGTTAGTCTACATGACCATACGCTAATTTCAGTTTGTTAGTAATATTAACGTTAAAAAATTAATCAGCATTAAGATGAAACTGCCGACCAGCTACTAGCAGCGAAGCTACATTATGGCCGCTCCACGTTGCGGACAGACGCCGCCGCATAAACCTCTTTTTTCTCATTCACTTTAGCATTTTACTGAATTAAACACTTAAGAAACACAACAGAAGACGCTCACGTACAACGTCGATATGAAAAATTGGTTCAATCGAGACACAAACTGAGTGTTTTTTATAAAAACTGAGCCTTACCCATGATTGCAGAAGCGAGTCAGGGATTGGAAAGGAAGAACCCAGCATGCACCGCGGCAATGTGTAGTCGGAGGACCCCATCTGCGTGCGACTTTGGAGTGCCTGAGTAAAACTAAGTAGTTTAATTTTAAAATGATCTCTTTTTACCCCTTAAAAGTTGCAATAATATGATGTACTTGTGAAATTTTTCTTTAAAGCTCTTGTTGAGATAAATAAGTATAGTTCATAAGACAGAGGAAATTTGTTTTACAAAGATGTTGTAGTTGTAGTAAGCATAGAATGTCATTACATAGAAGGGACCTAAAAATCAAAAATTATTTATTAAATTAATTAATAAAATTTTTGGATTATTAGCAACCAATTTTTTGTATTTGTCCAGTAGGGGGCGTTATGTGTTTTCCAGGCGTAATGAAGTATCAGCGCATTTAATCAATCGTAACTCGTTAAATACTAAATAAACCTTCACGCTTTTATTATTATTATTATTGGAAACCTTATTCAAACAGCTGTCATGACTACATTTACAAGGAAATGTCTTTTTAAAGTATTTTTGAATTGGACTGGTACATGTCAGCATATGTAAATATTTCTAACAGGATAGAAAAGGAATAGAATATGAATATTCATATCCATAGAATAGAATCTATGGATAGAATAGAATATTCTATCCATGTTCTATGGATAGAATATTCATAGTCATTCTATGGAATGAATATTCCATAGAATATTCCATAGAATGAATATTCCATAGAATATTCCATAGAATATTCTATTCAGGAATATTCTATTCCATATTCTATTCTATTCCATAGAATATTCTATTCCATAGAATTTTCTATTCTATAATATTCTATAGAATAGAATATTCTATGGAATAGAATATCCTATTCTATAGAATAGAATAAAATAGGAATACTATGATAGGAATTCTATGGAATTCTATAGAATTCTATAGAATATAATTCTAAAGAATAGGAATTTTATAGAATTGATATATGATATTGATGTATGATGGGCACATTACACACCCACACACACACACACCCACCCACACACACACACACACACACACACATATATATATATATATATATATGTGTGTACTGAATGTACTGAAGGCAGATTAATATTTGGGGGAACCGGAGCAACCGGAGAAACCTTTTATGTGGCCAGAGGCAACAAGGCCACAACATGCCTTCCCCCTCTCTCACGAACAACTTTCCTGTCTCAAATAAAGGCAAAAAACCCCAAAAACCCAAATAAACATAAAAACCCTCCCTATTGCTTTGAAAACATTTCTAATCAAACAGAACGTCTTCAGTGGACGGTTCCTGATAGTCGGGAGCACAGCTTCCTCTGGAGTCTTTTTCTGGATTACCTCCACTTTACTGATGGTCACTGGAACATGTTCTGCTGAGTCTGAATCTAAGATGAATGTAACCTCAGAGACAGAGTCTGATTCAGGCTCAGAATAAGTCTCAGGGATTTCTGAGGGCACTGGAGCATGTTCTCCTGAATCAGGCTCAGCAGGAGTCATCATCTCCTCTGGAGATTTTAAACCAGAACCTGACAATTCTTCAAACGCTGCATAATCTCTGCAGGGTTCCTCCACCGCTGATGCATCAGGCGTTGCAGTTGCTTCCAAGGTGGCGACTTCTTGGCAGACTTGACTCTCTACAACCTGGATGTAGTTCTCACACGTCTCTGTGTGTTTACATGGTATGCACATGGCTTTAGCCAGGCCTCTGAAAAAACGCACACACAACGATGACTTCTTCTTTGGAGTGACCTTAAATGAACATTTGCCAGTGAATTTGGAGAAAAACCTCTTGAGCTTCCCTTTAAGACCTTTGACCTTAGGTTTTGGCTGAACTGGGTAGACGACAGGTACTTCGTTGGATTGCTCTCTAGAGCCCCACAATTTAACCAGATCCCTTATCATTAAGGTTGTTTCGGGAGCCGCATTTTCGATGACTTGCTTGAAGTGATTTCCTGCAGAGTCATTAGAGTCTAAATTGGGAAGGACTCTGTCCATCACATGTTTGGCAAGTAGCTTATTTACATTCTCTGTGTGTTCGGTCCGGTAATCTCCTTCGATGCCGAGTGCTTTTGCGATTGCTTCTGGGACTTTGTTGCCCACAACCTCTTCTACGGATTCAGCGGTGATGTTTTCCATTTGGAGGTTACAGAGGACGGCAGTTTGAAAGAGCTCCACAATATCGTCCAAAGTATCGCCCAGACCACGAATTGTGATGTGATCTGGGTCTCCGGTTACCAAACGGAAAATCTCGTCTGAGGTCAGGTTGCTGAGAAAATTGTCGACCATCGCTGTCAGGATTTGGACGGTGCAGGTTTCCTCGGAAAGGGAACTTTGTCTGCTGGACATGGTAGAAATCTTCTCTGATTTTAGGATAAGCTTAAAGTTTTCTGCAAAACTCGCAGGAATAACACAAACTAATCCGGGTTCTGCGTCAAACTGGTGCAAAGTGATGGTTAGAGGAAAAGAAAGAGCAATAAACACCCGGAAGTACATGACGTACGTTCACACGTCATAGGCATCAAAGCTGCCCACGTCATAGTCTCATGTTCCCACGTAATACGTCACGTTTCCTCGTCTTATGGTTATAGTTTAAAATATTTGGACAAAATCGGAAGATTTCATACAAATATTCACATCAAACACACGTTGTTTGACGTCACGTGGACGATTCGCTCATGAACACGGTAAAACCGCTTTGTGAAGAAATCATATCGAGATTCAGCAACAGGAAGTTTTAAAATCCAAAAGATTTTAAACAAGATCTAAACAGCCGAACCGTCCTGGTTCTGATGTCTTTATATGCAGCCATTATGTCCGCGTTCACAATGATTGTATAAATATTGTTAATTTTAATAATATCGTGCAGCGAGCAGAGGATCGCTGATCCTCAGAGTGTGGCCGTTTAATTAATCGGTAAACGATGAAGAAATGATTAAGTTCTCTGGTAGTTCTGAATGTTTTTTCATTTTTCTGCCATTACAGTCACATCTCACTTCAAATAATATTTGACTGCTGGTAATTAATGCTAGAGTTTAAAAATTAAAAAATAAAATTAAATCATTATTTTTAGATTCCTTGTGTATATTTTCTGGTGAAGAAAATATTTTTCTGGATCAGTTTTAATCCTCAGTATTGCATCTGCTGGGATGAAACTGACCAAATGTGGAACCATAACTGGTTAACCGGAGGGTTAACCCTCCGGTTAACCAGTTACTGAGGATCGCTACATGGTTAACATAACTGGTTAACCAGTTATGTTTCCCTCCCTCCACCTGCCCTGGTCTGTCCTGATTGGCTGAATCCTGAGTCCGTCACCGGGGCTTACAGGCGATGGGCTGATTTAAGTAGATTAGGTTGTGCTGGGATGGAAAGGGAATGTTTACTGGCATCACTCTCTGGTCAGAACAGCAATGGCTTCTCTGTGGAAACATTTCTGCATCCTCGTCCTCCATCTGCATTCATCTGCCTCTTTCCACCAGCAACCTGCCAGCAGGTGCGTAACACAGAAACAAACAACACTGAGGTTTCTAAACCTCAAGAGTCTCTGATCTTTGATTCTTGGCACCTTCACTTATGGATTTGCTGGTCGCTTCTCTGCTCTATTTTACATGTTTTTAATTTAATTTAAAGCATATTTTCATCATGACTTTATTTAAGATAAAGTTGGGCTGCATGTAATCTTTAAATGCTTTTTTTTGACTGACAAAAACAAGTATTTGTATTTGCAGGTACAGGCTGTATTGTACATTCATTTGCTGAGTTTTCTAATGGTTTCAACATCCAGCTGGTAATGAGCAACATTGCTGTCTTTTGTTATGTTTTGAGTCTTGGTTACAATTTTGAAAGCATTAAGCAATTTCTCCATAAAACTGAATGTTATTAGGCATAAAGCAGAACGGTCACTGAACTAATGCTTATGAATGTGATTTGATATTTGACAAACAGAACCCAACAGTTCAAACTGATGCTGAAATCCTCTAAATCAGCTTTAAATGGATGTTCTGAAAACCTGTCTTTTGTTTATCTGACTGTTTTAAACAAACTGTGACGTTTCATTTAATTGTTGCATAATAACTTACATCCGTTATTTATTTTTTCTATGTTTTTCTGTTGTGAGAACATCATTTAAGGAAAAAATGAGTAATAAATCCTGCAGAGGATTGCAACATGTAAGGGAAATGTTTATATAAAATGTCTGAACTGTTGATGTTTGAAACAATACTTAGTTAGATATTTAGTGCCAAATTGTGTTTATTATTTTGTAATAGTCTTTATGCTTTGAAAGCTTTTCGAAGCTTGAAGCTTTTTTTCCATGTATTAATAATCCATTGCTACCCTGAGTACTGCAGCCAGTGAACACTTGAACTACTAAACTCCAACATGTTGTGCTTTTTATGTTCTGCTTGTTGTTTTCTCACATTTACCTAAATGTAGCGCAGACCAGCACAGCAGATCTGACCTTTCACCTCCAAAAAAACAAATTTCCTCAGTTACTTTGAAAATCCATTGGCTAAACTTTTAGCTTTCAGTTTGTGGCATCACAGAATCTCCCAAAAATTACCCTGCAGTCAAAAAGGTAAACTGGTCAGTTTATCAGAAAAACTTCACACAGCAGCTTTGACTCTTTTCTTTTCTTGGATGTTTCGCTTTTTCTCTTCATACTTTTAACCTGATCAGCATCATTTGGTGGCTTTTTGTTTTTGTTCAGTTCATCTCCAGAGCTTTGCAGGTAAAGACAAGCGACCCAACAGGCTCTATTGTGCATCAATTTGCTGAATTTCATGATGATAAAACAGTGAAAAACAATATTTCTGTTAATGTTTCTAATTTTAAAGGCTTTCTGCCAAACAGATATTTGTTTCTCTGGAAAACTCACCATAAACTGACAGAAACATCAAACAATGTGCTGCTTTGTTTCAGCCTCCTCTAACCTTTTCCACATCATTTACTTTCATCATGAAAGTCCAAAGCAGCTGCAGAAATTAACCACTGATTTTAATAATTTACTTTATGATGACAAATGATTTAGGAGTAGAAATATTGAAGTTATTTTTGTGTTTTTATTTTCACCTTATGGAGTGTGGACTCCACTTATCTCAGGTTTAAAGAGGCCTGAGCCTGTGTGTGCATTATTCTGCATCGGCTCTCACTGACACATATTTGATCCTGTTTCTTGTTTGCATAATCCTCTTTGTTCCTCCTGCCTCTTAGCCGCCTGCTTGCTTTTCACCAACAGGCCTATAAGCTTATTTCTCTTTTACTCGCCGTCTTTGTCGACATTTGGGTCATCCGGCGCACTTTCCTGACAAAACCAGCGACCCAAAGATTAATGCAAGAATACATGTGACATCATGATGTTTTAAACTCTTATGAGAGATGAATTGATGCCTGACCGACTTTAGTTTGATGGCTGAGAACCGACTGGACCAGGATGGGAGGAAAAGCTTTTAAAACACAGGCTGAGGTGGGAGGAACCAGTTCCACTCACTGTAAAAATTTACTTTTAGGAGACTTTTTAATTTTATTTAATTTTATTATAAAGTATTTCTACTCTTATTTGAGTAACATTTTTGTATTTTCTCCCCACTGAATGAAACACAAACATGTTTTAGCCAAAAATCCTCCAGACACAGACAGCTGCAGTTCGTTTATTATTGAAAAAACAGATTTGGAAACAATTATTTTTGCCTGATTTTGTTATTTTTTGTTACTTATTTGAATTATTGCCATTCTGGTCCTTAAAATACCAAAATTTCCACTTAACTTTACATTTTGGTCCCTCTGATTAAGTATTAAATGACTGATAATTTGATCAGTTACTCAGTTGGTGTCATCAGTTTTGTTGAGAAGTGAGGATGAAACTGGATCCAGATTATGGCAAAATAATGATGGTTTGATGAAGAAACGATTCATAAAAATCCAGTCAGTACAGGTGAGTAACGGCAATGACTCTGACGCCGGAGCTGATGTGAAACTAATGACAACAGACAAGACTGACGACTGAAACCCGACAGGGAAACAGACACGGTGGGATTAAACGCACAGGGAGGTGATCAGGGAAACGAGGGGCAGCTGGGGATGAAAAGGGAAGACAAAACAACACAGGAACTAAATTAACACACAGAAAATCAAATCCTCTCAGTTGGATTCTTACCAAATACTATTTGAAACTGAACCGATGATATAATCTCAGGGTCTTTAGAAAGTAAAAACTCTCCTCTTTGTTTGGTTCTGCTTCTGGGAACAAGTGTTCAAAAAGTTTTTAGTTGCAAACCGTTTTAAGTTTAACCAAGTTAATTAACATGTTTGCATGTAACAAACTGTGTTTTGGTCTGATGACCTCTGGAACCAGGATGAAAACGTCACTTTATGTCTTCTGACGCGTCACAGGCAGATGCTTCATGGATGTTACTTTAAGGATTAAGACGACGTGAAATCCCCCACTGGAAGGAAGCCACTTTCTTTCTGTATAATCTGCAGAAACCCATTAATTGCATCATTATATAATCGCTGCAGTCCCTCAGTCTGCTGGCTGACCGGCGCACAAGATCAGATAAATCTCGTTTTGGTTGCAGGGATTTGGTCAATCAGCCTGGATTTCACCGCTCTATTGTCTGACTATTTTTCTGACCGAGACATAATTCATCCGTTTATCCTCTGACAATATAAACCGTATTTAGTATTGTATGCAGTTGGAAAGATGGAGGAATTGATCAGCTGAAGCCGTCTTAATATTGGAACAGAGATTATTGGTTATTGCTGTTTGTATCCAGATGTTATAAGTCGGATCTTGGAGTAAATTCCAACTTAAATGTGATCCAGTTTCAACTTGGTGAATCAGTTTGATTCACATCAACGATAAATGGACACAAATTATAAAATAAATTGTTCATTTTTCCAACTTTTTTAGTTTCAACATATTTAAGTTTCTGGCTAAAACATGTTTGTTTTTGATTCAGTGGGTAGAAAATCCAGAAGTTTTACTCAAGTAAAAGTAAAAAGTACGGCATAGTAAAAATATTCCTAAAAGTATTTTTTCCAAAAAAGTTACTGAAGTAAATATACTTGAGTAGATTCTAACGCAACTCTAAGTTTCACCTTTTCAGCTGAAGATAAGTCTGATTTGCCAAATAGTTCAAGCTCCCACTATAACAGCTGTAGAGTTATAAATTATATGCCAAAAATGTGAGAAATAAAATAATAACTAAAAGATTAATCAGATCTCCTGTTTTGCGTTAAGCTGATTTCGGTATCAGATTCCCGTCCATTATTTTCTACTTTAGGCATTTGTTTGGAAAGTGGGTCAGAGCCGCTCCACTCAGCGGCAGCAGCACCTTTCCCTGCGCCGGGCTGTTCACCAAATGTTGGTTTTAATCCAGCGGGTCGCAGCCGGGTCGCCAGCCGGGTCACAGGCCACCACATGCTCTCTTCACAGGTTAAACTGGAGGCAAATATCACGTTTCTTTTACCAAATCTGCTTCATAGAAGGACCCACTGCCCCACTCTGGTCATTGCTATGGATCACTGTGAGGTCACTAAACAATAAAAACAAAGCAATGATTTCCTGACAAAGTCCAGAGAGATTTTCTAACAGACAGAAAGCAGAACAAGGAAACCTGGACCATCAGGATCGTCTTTTTAAAAACTCTGGAGTCGCTCAATCTTTTCCTTTTGCTGAATTATTCAACTTCACTGCAGTTATTTTCTGGTTGAGAAACAAAATCTGTAAAAACGTCTTATAGCACTGCGTTTACAGACTCATTCAATGAATTAGGATATTATGCAAAAGTCTATTTTTTTCATCAGTAAATGAAACATTGCAAGAATTAATTACAGAGATGAATAAAATGTTTTTAATTCTCTTAGTGATGATGATTTTTTGCTTAAAGTCAATTAAAAGATGACAAGAATCAGACTAACTTTGTCAAGTGTTTAAAAAAGTTATCACTGCATTTAATATTTGCTGAATAATTTTAACCAGAAACATTACGATTAGAGAAAAGTCTCAATGTAAAAAACTGGAATAAGATGAAGTCAAAGTGTCTAAAATAACTCATTAGTACAGAATATTATGCAGAAATCATTACAAAACGTAATTCTCCTGTGATTTCTGTTGCAGCTCAGCGTCTGTAGTCAGAGGTAAGTTATCCAGTGATCCATCTGTACATTTAAACAGAATCAAATGAATAAAGGTGTGAATCTGTAGGAAATGTGCAACCATTTTATTTTTTGTCAACTAATTTTTGTGAAATCTGAGTATTTTTTGTTTCTTATCTAGATGAAGGAAGCAAACCGACGATGAGAAATGAAGAATATTTGTTTTTCACAGGGGAACCGGAGGTGAGTTTAGCAGCAACAATTAGTTCAGTTTAATTATAAGACGCCGATTCACAACATATATCATCATAACTTAACTTTATAAAAAAGAAAAAAGTCAATTTAACCCAGTAATACACCCAGTAAATCCCTAATTACATCAGAGGTGGGTAAAAGTAGCACTACATCAACAGATTTTTATTTAAGTAAAAATAAAAAGTATTTGGCAAAAAGTTCATTCAAGTGCAGAGTCAAATGATCAATTATTTAATATTTAAAAATTACATCATTTATAAAGTTAAATGGAAATTTGGGTATTTTGAGGACCAGGATGACAATAATTCACATAAATAACAGAAAAAGAAAAATCAGGGAAAATATTTTTTCTTTCAAGACGAAACTTTGAAACTTTAAGAGAAACTGCAGGTGTGTGTCTGGAGGATGTTTTGTTTTACTCAAATGAGAGTGAAGATACTTCAGAATAAAATAGTCAAAGAGTAGTCAAAAGTAATTTTTCTCAAAAATGTAACTGAGTAAATGTAACTAGTTACTATCCAACTCTGTCTCCTGCAGGATCCTCATGCTTCACAGAGGAAGTTGCTCCAAACAGCAGCAGCTGCTCTTCCTTTCTCTCCTCTCAAGGTGACATTAATAATAAAACCATTTCTCCTCACAGCCTGAAGATTTTTTAATGTTCTTGCTGTTTCCATGCTGCAGGTGTTGTCCAACGGAGAGCCGTGTATTTTGTTCCAGGCGAGGAAACTTTCTCTGCGCTTTGAGAAGCAGAGACCCGTGGACCTGACAGCGCTCGCCTTTTCCCCTCAGAAGCTCGTCGACACGAGGGAGTCGCTCTGCCAGCAGGACAAAGCCACGTATGTTCACAAACCTGATGCAAACACACCAGGACATCATTTCAAACTCTGACTGTTGATGATAATCGAAAGGCTAACTAAAAGTCAAGAAACGATCCAGTTTATTTGTACAGCACATAAAATCATAAAATCATCATAAAAATTTGAGAAACCAGGAAGAAACATTCATCAAACCATCAATAAACATCAAATATATTGGTCCATGTTGCAGCGATTATGGAATGAAAGCAACTCTAAACAGATGTATTTTTAACTTTTATTTCCATTATCTTGTTTTTTCACTATAAAAATAGCATTTTTGTAAAATATAAAAATATCTGGTCAAGTTTTTTTTCTTTAACTCCTTGTGTCTGCGTGTCTTCTTCAGGCTGGTCATGAGGTTTGGAGATGTGGAGGATTTGAAAGGCTTATCAATCAGGTTAGTCTGTCTGATAATCACTAAATAATAACATGTTATTAGTTTTAATCTGCTGTGAAAGTCTGACGTTAAAAACAACAAAATGACAAATCATTTCAAAACTTTCTCCATCTGTAATGTGACATATTTCCAGCTCAATAAGCTACAAATCAGTGACTATTTGCAAACTAAAAAATGCAAACTAAAAACTCTAATGACCCTGTTGCATAAACGCTTTTTGTTTTGATTTCAGTTCAGTCTAATTAACATGAAGTAAAATGGAACGGATTTTCATCACTTTTGCAACATGCACTTTTTTTAGCTAACGTCACAGAAATGTTACGAAAGATCTTTATTGTAAAAATCTGTCAGTCAGTAGAAGAATAATTCAATAGTATTGTACATTATAACGTGGTAAACGCATATAATCATGTAGCGACTTCTCAGAAACACAGGTTTCTATTATCTTGTTTTTTCAATAACACATAATGAGCCCAGTTGGTATATCTTTCATTTTTCTGCAGTTATGCCTTCATTTCACAGTGGAGGGAGAATAGAGGATCTTTCTGTCTATTCTATTCTCAAACAGACATTTCTGTACATAAAACTTAAAAAAGATACAATTGAATCCTGCAAGATTGTTAGAAGCTCTGAGAAAGAGCTTCTCTTCATCTCAATATTTCAGCAGAATATGCACACAAAATAAATAATTCATTTTCTTTTCTCCTCTTTTTAATTTATAATTTAGTTATAAATCCACTGATTAAAAATTGAAGCACCAAGTAATGCTTCCAGTGAGAAAAGACAGATTTGGACGTGCAGATCAACGAGAATAATGTGATTTGATTGGCAAAGAGCTAACATGTCCATACTCAGCCACCAGAGGGCGGGGTTTATGCAGTTATATTAGATTGCATTATTTACATTAAGACTTGATATATGCCAGTTTGCAGCCTCCTGGTACCTGCTTTCTGCAACTCTGCAGCTTTCAATAAGGATATAATTTGTATTTTTATTATTATTATTATTATTATTTATTTTATTTTTTTTTAATAAAATTCCCTTCCTTTGCCTTCTATATGGGATATCTTGCTGCTCTCTCTGGTTCCAGTGACTGTTGCAGTACGATAACCCATGATGGGGTTTGGTTTGTCTGAATACCGTTTTCTTTCTCCAGATTTCAGCTCTCCAACACATTTTACGAGTCCTCGGGTCAGTGGTGGTTCTCCGTGGACCGGGTCTCTGTTTCATACAACACTTCTGAGGAGGTTGTCTTCAACGCTACAGATGTTTATGCTCCGGCCTCCTCCTCCTACCGCTGCCTCCATGTCAGCAGCCTGCAGAGATACAGTGGTCTGTTGCTGCCGAGCACTGAGCATGCACAGCGCTGGGCCATCACCTTCATCGACTTCCAGGTACCAAATAATGTTTCCAGTATGGGAACATTAATTGAATGAATGGGAAATGTTCCAGTGTTTTTTGCTGTTGAATTATTGTCAGTCAAAATGACAACGAGTCTGTGTGCCTTTATGTAGCCGTCAGAGAAGACGGCCTTCTTCAAATCAGACAAAATGGGTGTCAATTAACTCGACTATGTTTGTTCTGGTTTGTGCAAACGTTTGATACCAATTGTCTGATTTCATAAAAGTGGTCTTTGACCTTTAACCTTTCATTAATATCTTCAAAGACAATGCAGCACAAAAAATTTGTGCTGCACAAACATTTGACACCAATTTCGTCTGATTTGAAGAAGTTGGGGGACAACTTCACTCAGGTGTTACTGGCCACGAACAGCCAGTTAAAGAATCGTCCTTTTTCCCTCCAGGACGTGCGAAATTTCCGTATATGAACAATAAATAACCTGCAATCGGTCCATTATATGCGAGTTAAACTGAATTAAATCAAGTTTAATAAATGGGTATTGATGTGTTTAGATCCAAGCATTCAACATCAGCGCAGGGAGGTTTTCTCCTGCGAGCGACTGCACCACCGTCCTGACCCCGGCCATCCTGATGGGCCTCATCACCTCCCTGATCCTGCTGCTGGTTCTGGCCTACGCCCTGCACATGGTCGTCCACCTGAAACACATCGAGCACGACGACGACCAAAAGCCTGACATCTACTTCCCTCAGAGCCCAGAGCAGCTGGACCACTGCTGCCAAGACAGCTCCACCGAGAAGAACGTGATGTAGGACGAAAAGAACGTTCCCAGAACAGAGACGGAGCTGTGATGACCCGGGCAGTGATGAGCTTTCTGCTCAGGACTTCATTTTTAAGGAAATTGTTTTATTAATTATCTTTGTAACACATTTAATAAAAATATTAATAAGAAAAGAAAAGATCTTTCTCAAATTTGCTTTTCCAAGTGTTACTAATTGTTTCGGTTTCACTTTAACAATAGCAGAAAACGGCATGTTGGGGGTTTCCTGTCTGCATTTTGTGGCGTCTCTGGATACTCCTGCTCCCCACACACAGCTCAAAAGCATCAATGTGAAACCAGATGGTTAGTATAAATTTGAGGCGCTTTATGATCTGAGCAGAGATTAATGTTTATGATGTTTATGCTTTTACTTTGGAATGAAAACACGTCAGTTATGTATGAGGCAGCAAGTTTGACAGGTTTAAGCTCCGCCTCTAACCGGTTCTACCTGAACTGAAGCAGGAAACAGTTTGTGAATTTTGGTTCCTGCAGAGAGACGATCAGATTCACATTCAGACATTCAGAACTAGCAGCTTCCTCTGAGTGAGTCCAGCTGCAGGAGAGAAAAGGAAACCTCCAACTCTGCTGCTTCCAGCTGCTCACACTGAAGGTCAGTTGGACCAAGAACACTCAGAGTCACTTTGAGGGAAGTTAGTAGAGGAGGGAGGGAGCCGTGACTGACTGGACCTTCTGTGTTTTCAGCTTCACTCAGTGACAAAATGGCTTCCAGGTTAGAGGAGGATCTCTGCTGTTCCATCTGTCAGGACGTCTTTAAGGATCCCGTTGTTCTGTCGTGCAGCCACAGCTTCTGTAAGGAATGTCTGAAGAACTGGTGGAGAGATAAACCAGCAAGAGAGTGTCCAGTTTGTAAGAGGAGATCTTCAAGGTCTGATCCACCTTTAAATCTGGTTCTGAAGAACCTGTGTGAGACTTTCTTACAGCAGAGAGACCAGAGAGTTTCAGAGGATCTCTGCAGTCTGCACTCTGAGAAACTCAAACTCTTCTGTCTGAACCATCAAGAACCAATTTGCTCCATTTGCAGAGATTCAAAGAGACACACCAACCACAGATTCAGGCCAATTGATGAAGCTGCTCAGGATCACAGAGAGAATCTGAAAACATCCCTGGAGTTTTTAAAGAATAACCTGGAGCTCATGAAGAAAGTTAAAGAGAAGTTTGATCAGACAGCCGAACACATGAAGGTCCAGGCCCGACACACAGAGAGGCAGATTGTTGAGCAGTTTAAGAAGCTTCATCAGTTTCTAGCAGAGGAAGAGGAGGCCAGGCTGGCTGCACTGTGGGAGGAAGAGGAGCAGAAGAGAGGGATGATGGAGGAGAAGATGGAGGCTCTGAGCAGAGAGATAGCAGTTCTTTCAGACACAGTCAAAGCCACAGAGGAGGAGCTGAGAGCTGCAGACGTCTCATTCCTGCACAACTACAAGGCTGCAGTGGAAAGAGTCCAGCGCTGCCCCCTGCTGGAGGATCCACAGCTGCCCTCAGGAGCTCTGATAGACCAGGCCAAACATCTGGGCAACCTGGCCTTCAACATCTGGAGCAACATGAAGACCATGGTGACCTACACTCCTCTGGTTCTGGACCCAAACACGGCCCATCCAAAGCTCTTCCTGTCTGAAGATCTGACCAGTTTGACTCCAGGAGAGAGACAGCAGCTTCCTGATAATCCAGAGAGGTTTGATCGTGATTGGTCGGTCCTGAGCTCTGAGGGTTTTAACTCAGGGAACCACAGCTGGGATGTTGATGTTGGAGATGGTAGAAACTGGGAACTTGGTGTGATAGCAGAGTCTGTCCAGAGGAAGGGGAAAATAGTGTCTGGATTGTTGCTTCTGTGTTTCTATAAAGAAAAATACAAAACATGGTCTCCTCCACGCCTTCCCATGTTTCTCTCAGTCCAGAAGAAACTCCAGAGGATCAGAGTGAATCTGGACTGGGACAGAGGACAGCTGTCATTCTCTGATCTGGACACTAACACACACATACACACCTTCACACACACCTTCACTGACGAGATGTTTCCATACATCAGCACTTTGTGTAAAATAAAACTCTTACCGATGAAGATCTCAGTGATCAAACAGCAGCTTTGAGGTTTTCAGCATGAAGAACAAAAAGTCAAAAAGAAACCTTTTTAATCAGACTGAAACTGATGTTCTGGTTCTTGACTCTGCAACTGGATGTTGGGCTTCTTGACCCACTGGACATCTTTATCCGTCATCCTGAACTCTGAGAATCCACAGGGTTGTGTCCTTGGCCCACTGAGACGGTAACCTCTCAGAGGAAGCAGCTGCAGCGATGGATTTCATCACCAAGTCGACTTTCCAGATTCAACCTCAACATCTGTAGCACAGCAGTGGAGATGGCCACCAGGCTCATTCCTTTGGTTCTCCAACAGCAGGTGGCAGAAAGGACGGGTCGGTGTCCAACATGAGGAAGTGCTTCTACAGCTGATTGGTGGAGAGCAGACTGACTTCCTGCCAGAGAAGCAGGAACATTTCTAGAACATGAACCAGTCAATGGAGAGATGGAGAAACCTGCATGTCCCCAACAACCCTGCACATGGACCGTCCCACCGGATGAGAAACATCTTGTTTATGATAAACTGATCTCAGTTTCTGGGTGTAAAACCTTTTTTTTAACACAATTGTTTAACTTTACTTATTTTGATTGTATACTTTAGTTGAAACTCTGAGATTTGGGTTCAATTCTTCACTCCTTTGTGGTTTTCATGACACAAACCCCATAAACTTTATTTCTGAGTTAATATTCACAGATCCATTGGGTTTAAGTTGTTAGAAATTATTTCTGGAAATATGTGTCTCCCTTTTCTGTCATGATGAGTCAGGTTATGGAGACTCCAGACCTGAATGTTGAACGTTTGTTATTTTCTATTAAATCTGGAATATGACTCCACATTATTTAAAGAGACAGTAATCATTCTGGATGTAAACATCTGGACTCGAAGACATTCATATGTAAGCCTCTGACAGATTCGTATTAGCTGTATGAAAAATGTTGTAGGTTGGTGAAGCTGTAGGATCCAAACGCAGAGACAGAGGCAGTGACTGAATTTGAGGATTTAATGAAAATAATGATGAAATCCAAAACTTGAGTATTGATTTCTGAACAGAACTGATCGCAGGTGTGAGGGGAGAAAGTCCAACTGAGTAGAGAGACGGGGGTGAGGGAACGTGCACAGGGGACTGAAAAATAATTATAGCACTAAAGAATAACCAGACTAAAGAAACAAAATAAAACTACAGTGGCAAAGACTAAGAACAGCTTAACTAGGAACAATAAGAACTTCTGAACTAAAGAGAAACAGAAACAAGACTGATATAAACATCTAATTCTTCAGTTTTTTCTCAAAAGTAAAAGCAAAAGTCAGAATTGGACCGTCTGAAGCTTTTTCCATCACTTTCCAAAGAAGTTCGCTGAGGAAGTTCCTCCTTCTGTAATCCGGGCTTCTCACACCAGGATGGATTTTTCTGGAGAACAGTTTGTTAATTTTTGTCCAAAAAGGGACCGTAGGTCTCACATTCACTTCACTGTGAGTTTTCTTCACTCGTCTTCATTCATTCAGCCGAGCTAAAACCATAATTACTGCCAATATTATAAAACTGGGATCCTCAAATCCAGGGCTGGAAAGTAGAAAAATACCAAGAAAATATTAGAAACCAAGACATATTTAATTTCAGTTCCAGTAACTTCCCAAAACCTCAAATCAATTAAGTACTAATTATTCATAACTACGATTTTAAAAAAACTTGTTCCTAAGTTTTTAATCTCATAAACATGACAATTGCATTATTCTAATTTTTAATCTATGAACCTTATAATTATGATGTTTAATCAGATTCTGACTTTTAATCTCATAATCCTGACATTTTATTCCACAACTGTGACTGAATCACTCTCATAATTATAATTTTGAATTGCTTAATGATTAATCTCATAAGTGATGATGTTATATTGCATACATATGACTTACTATGTACAACTATTTTACTAGTAGAAAAGTAGAAAATTGAGTTTCCACATGTCTGGAGAGTGAAATGATCAAAATTTTTCATCTGATTTCATTATACTTATGACAATATTTTTGTTTTCTACACCAGGACTCCCTAAATTGTTCAGCTGGCAACCATCCAAAAAATGGGACAACAATAACATTTCTTTTTAAAAAAAATTTTCAAAAACAAAAAAATAAATAAATCTCACAAAAATTAAAACAAGAACAAGAGAAGTTAAATGCCACCTGGTGGCCACATAACACAATGGGGCAGAGTTAAATAAACAAAAATAAAAACACTTTCAAGAAAAATACATACCTGGAGAAGCGATTAAAACAAATTAATCCACTTCTGTCCGCCTTTCTGTGAGCACTCTGCTCCTAAACGTATAAATAAAGGAAGTGTTTAAACAAGCTGCGCTGCATTAGCATACACTGGCCAGCGAACATGGGAGTTATTTTAAGCCTATAAAGCTTAAAATAACATTCAAAACTACACAAAACGTCTTCACAAAATGCAAATACACAATAGTAAATAACATCTGTAACAGACTTCGGCATGCACGGCTACTTTCACACAGAAAACAATCTTATATCATAAAGCAACCATTTCAGTAATTTACCCTCAGCAGTGCAGAACTGCGAAGTGAGAGGAAGCGCGAGGAGGGAGAGCTACAAAGGGCGGGAAGAGCTACGGAAACCCAGGAGGCACAAACGAGGCAGAGCGCAGAAAGGCGATTCCCACAGGCAAAATCAATAAAACAGGAAATAAAAATAGCTCAATGAGGTGAAATTCACAAATTCTCAATCTAATATGATTTTTCGCACTCGTTTACAAATAAAACATACATTAACAATTCAAATTCAATATATATAATATAAAACTTTTACTTGGGAGTTATTCCTCTATTACACCTTTGTCCTGTCTAGTTTGTCCAGTTCTTTATCTCTGTCTTTCGTCGCTGTTTTTTGTTTTGCATAATGTCCATTTTGTCCACTGTTATTTTGTGTTTGCTGTAGTCTCAGACAATATGTCAGTTTTTCACTGATGTAGACTTCTAAATAACTACTTAATATTGATGAAACAATATTAGTTCCCCTGGCAGATTATTTTTTTTCATTGTTACATGTGAAATAAGATTTTTTTAGGCAGACTTGTGAAGAAACTTATATATATAACCCTCACAATGAATGTGAGGGTTATAAAATTAATTACTTGCATATCTATTTCAGTTTAATTTAATGCGAAAATAGGTCATAAAACATTTTATTACTACCTTTTATTATTGCCATGTGTTATTACATTTTTGGCCAGTGGAAGCGCTATTGGACGAATGGTGCTATCTGAAAACAACACTGACATACAGAAGAAGTTGAGCGTTAAGTTTTTAAATGCCGTCTTTTGGTAGTAATAATGCTTGTATCTATATGCGCATTTTTGCCTTAGGAACTTATTATGTGTTTGCGTTTTAAACGCTGTAGTGGAGGTTAATTTAAATTGCTTATTTTATTGGGTGTTTAGCATCGGGCTAACCTGCTAGCTTTGTCTGCTTCGGTTCATTCTTCTTCTGCTGCTGATATTTGGGGTTATTTCCTCCTCCATCCTCCGAGGGCTTCATGTTGAAGCATCTGTCCGCTGCCTGCGTTTTGCTCCCCCGCTGCCTCCTCGCTTCCTCTCCGCGTACCTTTAGCGGAACCAGCCGCCTTCTCGGTCGGATGGAGGCGGCCGTGGTGCGCTGCCTTCCCGGGGAGCCGAAGCTGACCATCTCCTTCTGCCTGGAGGACAGTCAAAAACACATGCTGCGGGACCAGGACGAGGCGCTGGGGAAGGTCCTGACTCGGATCTCCAACACCATCGCCAAGAACCAGGCAAAGGCGAAGAAGTCAAAGAAGAAGCGGGATCAGCAGCCGAGCGAGGCTGCGGACACCGCCGTGGTGAAGCTGTTCTTCCAGGGAGACGAGGTTCCCGACACGCTGCCGAACCGCGAGGCTTGGCAGGACGGAGCGGTGCTGCAGGTGGGGGAAGTGAAATACAGTGTTCAGAGGAATGCTCCCAATTTCACCACTGCTGAGCTCCCAGTGTCCCTCATGGCAGGCTTTCCAGTCTGCCCCAAGCTGCAGGTGGAGTTTGGGAAGCTGCAGGACTGCGAGTTTATGTGGTTCAAAGAAAACTCAACAAATACTAGGTAACTGTGGATTGTTGTTATTTATTTCACAACATCATGGTTCAAAAGATTGTGTCCATTCGCTTTCATCCATTCATTTAAGGGGTTGTCCAAAGGGTCCACTTTTGGCCCTTGAAATGATTTTGTTTGGCTGCAGACCACAAGTCAAAATTGTAACTATTTGGCCAATGAAATAGAATAAAGTTCTGATTTTCTTTTCATAAGGAAACAGCCTGAAGCTCTTGTATGTTTCAGATGCTAAACAATATGCAAGTTTCATAAAAATGTAGTTTATAGTTGAGCAGGTAGAAAAGTTTAAGCCTGTCACAATAACAAATTTTGTTGGACAATAAATTGCCCCAGAAGTTATTGCAGTAAACATTAATGTTGATGTGAAATCATTTTCAAGCAATATTGAAAACTTTGCTTTCAAAAATCAGTAATGAACGTTTAACAGGACTGCATGATACTTCAGCACCAGCATCGTATCGGCCGACATTAGTCGTTTTTTTACTTATCTTTATCAGTCCAATAAATAAAACTGAGCTGATATGAGCAATTTATTTTTATCATTTTCTGGGGTTTTTTTTTCCCCGGAACGCTGTCAAGACAGTAGTGAAATATAGATAACATGAGTAAATATGTTTTTGACAATATTAATATTGGATTTCAATATCTGCACACATTTTTTAAATTTGCATTCCTAATAGATACATAAACTTTAGAGTGTTTTTATTAGCATTTCTTACAGATTTCTTCATCCCTTAGAAAAAAAGTAAGTCCATGCATTTTATTGCTGAAAATTTGCATCTTTATTAGATTTAAAACCTAAAACGAGAAAGAAGATTGTTTCTCGAATTGCAAGAACACATTTTCTATATTAGATATTTATCAAAAATTAAAAGTAGTCTTTTTTTCCAAATGATCAGTGACTCTAACCTAGTTTGACTTAGCTAGCTCTTTTGCTTGTAAAGGTTGCAGATGCTTTGACTAGACCGTCTGTGTTGTTGTTGTTGAATCTTCTTCAGTCCCTCATGATTGTTTCTAACTTCAGTCCTAAAGATTCTCCGGCTCCGGAAGTTGGATGGACGCAGGTCGGATGCGAGCGAGTCCTCGTCCCGTCCAATCAGGACATCGGCTGCAGGCTCAAGCTGCGCTGCACTCCCAAAGACGGCAGCCGCACCGGCCAGGTCAAAGAACTGGTCTCCGTGGCAACTGTGGAGGCGGGGCCGGGCGTGTGCACGTTCGACAACCGCCACTCGTACACGCTGAGGCCCGCGGCGTGGCCGGCGGTCAGGGTGGTGTCCTACAACATCCTGGCCGACGTCTACGCCCAGACGGATCTGTCCAAGACGGTGCTGTACCCGTACTGCGCCCCCTACGCCCTGCAGCTGGACTACCGGCAGAACCTGGTCAAGAAGGAGCTGGCGGGCTACAACGCTGACATCATCTGCCTGCAGGAAGTGGATAAAGGTGACCGCAGCTCAGAAACTGAAGATTCGCCAGTTCATTAAACATTAAAATCCCCCAAGTATTTAGTCCACTTTTAATTCAATACTAGAATAGGAAAGTTTACTAAACACAAGAATGATGCTGGTTTGGAGATTTCTGTTCATAAGGATTGTAGTTTGATGTCATAACTCTTTCTTTCTGTCTTTTGTTTATTTCCTTCTGTCTTTGTCTCTTTCTTGTCTTTCTTTGTTGGTTTATTTTTTTTCTTGTTTCTTTCATTCTTTCCTTGTTTTTTTTCTTTATTTTTTTCTTTTGTTTCATTCTTTGTTGTTTCTTTCATTCGTTTTGTTCCTCATTTTTTTCTGTTTCTTTGTTCAATTGTTTCTTTTATTTAATTCTTTCTTTGTTTTATTTCTTTCATAGTTTTGTTTTTGTCTCTCTTGTGCGAACGGTCTCCATCCATCCAGTTATTTTATAACACTTCCACCATTTTTCCAGGATTTTTTAAAGTATTAAAAAAAAATTTCTTTGCCTCAGATTCAAAATTAACTTTTTAATAAATGTATTTAAGCTCTATTTTTGCGTAAAGAAGGCTGTGACCTCTGACCTCTCTGTTGCACGCTGGTCATAATATGCTGATCAAGGTTACTTATTAGTTCTGTAGTTTTCCCTGAATATTGATTTATTTTGAGATCAGCAGAAACAAGTTGTTGCACAGAATAATTAAAATCTTGGGGAAGAGCTTCATTTTTTTAAATAAATGCAGATTTACAAATTAATCATTTCTTAAAGCTTCTTGGAAAAACCAAGATCTGCAAACTTATTTATCCAGATTGAAGCTTTTGATATGAAAATATCACAATTTAGATATTTTTTCATTGACTTTAGTGAGTGTAAAAAAATAATCTTTGCAGTTACAAACAGTTGTCCAAAACCTTGATATTAACAGCTTCAATATAAAGCTTTAATAGATGTTAAATTGTGATATTCTGGCTTCTTCAGGCGTGTTTGTGGACAGTCTGACTCCGGCGCTGGATGCTTTCGGTCTGGACGGAGTTTTCAGGCTCAAAGAGAAGCAGCACGAAGGACTGGCTACGTTCTACCGCAGGTTAGTCCAGAAGAAATAATTTCATCCCATTAAAGGTTATTTTTTTATGCATTTGGTTTAGTTTCAAAACCCAGTTTCAGTATTTCTTCTCTCTGGATCCATGTGGAAAAATTCTCAGTCCAGTTTATCTTTTGAATTTTATTAAACATCCAACTGGGCCAGAAGTAGGGCTGGGTGATATTTTATAAGAATAACATGATATCAGAGATTTTCAGACCAGATTTGATTTTAATAATAATAATAACAAAATTGTTTCAAAGTCATGCTACTGATAATAATTTGATGTTTAAAGATTAAATATTTCTATTAAGTATTATCTGTAAAATGTATAGTAAAGTGTAACTTCAAAAGACACTCAATATTCCTCATTTAAATTTAATAAAATCTTATAAATTAACTACTTTACTCTCATAATATTACACCTTATTCTCGCATTATTTCAACATTATTGTCGTACAGTTGCATTCTTGCCATATTGTAACTTTATTCTCGTAATTAAAACTAAAATAAATCGTAGCCTGGTCGTTATGTTTAGTTAGCTGACCTGTTTAAATAAATAGAGGCTGTGACCGACAGCTGTTGAACAAGATGGCCGCCAAAAGCCTGATGACATCACTCTGAACTATGGAAGCACAAGGAGCAGATTGGAGGAAAAAATGCAGATTTTCCAAAATTTAAATCTTCAAAAACTAAAATTTGATGAATCTATGAAATGGATTTCCAAGTTATTGATAATGGAGGCAGTAGAACCTGTTTGTGTTCAGTCTGGTTGTTCTCACTGCTGCCCCCTGCTGAGCTGCATGCTAATAACACCCTGCTGTGTTTCAGATCAAAGTTTCGCCTGCTCAGCCATCATGACATCATGCTGAGCGAGGCCCTGACCTCTGACCCCTTACACTCTGAACTACTGGAGAAGCTTTCTGCCAGCAGCAGCCTGAAGGACAGGATCCTGCAGAGGTCCACATCACTGCAGGTACAGCTAGAAACTGGCTGTAATAAACAATAATATTAAATTATTACTTAGAGAAAAACAATAAATTACGAAATGGAAATTATTGATTTATTGCGCCAGGCCTACGCAGTACTATAATGTTGTGTGGTAGTGAGTTTCAGTCATGCATTACTCTAAACATCGCTCTACGCTGCCTGATGACCAGTGAAAATGTCAGTTCAATCTAAATTTGTGAATGATGAGTGAAAATGCGTCAGTAGCTGTGATTGCAGCTTCCTGCAGGGTCTGGATGTGAGGTCATGGCTGTGGCTGCCGGGCGGTTTCAGTCAGCGTTAATTTCCTCTGCAGGTCTCCGTGCTCGAAGACCTCGCCAACCCAGAGAGGAAGGTGTGTGTGGCCAACACTCACCTATACTGGCACCCAAAAGGTAACCTTTATTTTTGTTATCGCTATTGATTATTCTGAATATTAATCGGATTTTTTAAATCCGATTCTGCAAATTTTATACATTTAAGCCTTTTTATGTAATATTAGAAAAACATTAAAAGTTGCAAATAAATATAAATAAGAAAATAAACATTAGTGCATCATTTGTAGCAAAGGACACGAACACATGACACGTTCAGCTCTTTCTGCTTGATGTAACATCAGCACAGTGTGGGGCTGATCTGTTTATATGTTTATTTTTACCGGTAATTAGGTAGTAGAAGGGGCTTAATAGGATTTTTTTACTGAATTTGTACCAAATTAGGCTAAAACAGACACTAGAGGAATTTTGTGTAGCATATACTTACAGATGGTGTTTTTTGTTCATCCTAAATGCAAAATATATTTATTTCTTCTACAGTTTTGGGTTAATTTCTACTATGACTACGTTGTTCTTTCATCAGATTTGTCTATAAACGCCAGTTAATAATTAATCAGTTGCTAAATTAGTTGACAATTATTTCAGTAATCAATAAAACATAATTAATGTCGCAGTGATGCAGCAACAGGTCTTTAAACTGAACCTCATGTCATGCTGAAGGTGGGAATGTTCGCCTGGTCCAGATGGGCGTGGCTCTGCAGCACCTGAGCCAGGTGATCGCTGACGTTGCACCTGGAGCTCCTCTGGTCTTCTGTGGTGACCTCAACTCCACTCCGGACTCAGGTAACAGTTCAGAGGTCAGATCGCTCCATGTCTGGTCACCAGAAGCAGAACTGATCTGCTGGTTTGTCGTTGATGTCGCGTCTCCAGGTGTGATCCAGCTGCTCAGCGAGGCGGCGGTTCCTCCGCAGCACGCCGACTGGAGCAGCTCGGGTCCAGAGGAGTCCTGCTGCATGGCGCTGAGCTCCACCTTCCCGCCGCTGCAGAGCGCCTGCGGGCAGCCGGCCTACACCAACTACGTGGGAGGATTTCATGGCTGCCTGGACTACATCTTCATCCAGCCGCAGAGCATGCAGGTAGCTTCATGATTTTTCTTGTTTCATGATTATTTTTTTTACCATCACCTGAATCTGACCTGATTATTTTTCCCCTGCAGGTGGAGCAGGTGATTCCTCTGCCCAGCCACCAGGAGGTCACCACCCACAAGGCTCTGCCCAGCGTGGCTCACCCCTCCGACCACATCGCGCTGGTTTGCGACCTCCTATGGAACTCGTGACCTCTGACCTTTTCATTAAGATGCTTTAACTTCCTCCTGCAATCGAACACAAGGTTGCCTTTGTGAGACGCTGCTTCCCCAGAGATCTGTTGGACGTTATAGACTCCTGAAGTTGTTGTGGTTCGGTTCATTCTGCAGTTCATTGTCAGCGCTGATATTCAGGGCTCATTTTTAATTAAAAGCACCATGAAGATCATTTTACTTCTCAAGCATCCAGCAGACTGAGTTACTGTCTTCACTTCTGGACAGAATTAAAGGGAAAGACTTAAGATATTAATAGTTTACCATTAGATCATTATTATTATTATTGTCAGTGAGGCCTACTGTTGTTGCTCTGTGAAGTCCAGATTAGGGCTAGGCGATAAATTGTCGTTATCACTTAATTGGATTTTGAAGTTTAAATATATGGAAAGTCTGGATTTTTTTCTTACCAATGTGATCTTTGGGTTTCCATAGTTCAGAGTGATAACAGGGCGGCCATATTGCATGTTTTACAGCTCTATTGCAAAATTTTAGGGTCGGGCTATGATTTTTTTTGTCATTATTATTATGAAAAACGACAGTTTTACAAAAATGCAGTCAAAGTAAAGCAAAAATAAGGTAGTAATTAATTGTGTTAAATAATATTTTAACACATTAACATAAAATTATTTTCATGATCTGAGCAGCTCATGTCCGAGTCTGAAAACTAACATTTTTTTTCTCTTCATTATAAGATGTTTTTCTGATAAAATTGCATTTTTATTTTGCTATGTTGTTCTAACCTGGCCCTAACACTTCATCACTCAACTCACAGAAGGGATGATTGAAACAAAAGACACTTTTTAGAAATACTTTCTTTCCTGTGTAATTAATTAAGAAAAAATAGATTAAAATCAGATCTGGTATGAAAGAATCAGATTTTATTTTTAAGCCATAATGCCCAGCTCTGGCTCAGATTGACACATTCAACTTAAACCCCTTAATCTTCATTTTGATCTTTCCTAAACTCCTTTAGAAAAAGCAGCTACACTTTGTCACCAAAACACAAAGTTAAATTGGGAATTTATGCCATAAACCAGCACAAAGTGGCACGACTGTGCAGGGGAAGGACAACTATACTTTTTTTTTTTTTTAAATACTTCTACCATGAACTGTAAATGGGAAATGATGTCCTTGTATTGTAACTCAGAATAAACTGCTGAAGTCTCTGTGCGAGTTGATTGGGACGAAATGAAAGACCCAATCTTTGTGTTTCTCTGCAGGGAAACACAAAGACGCCATGATGGATTCTGCTAACATTTTATCATTTAGGTAGTTCAGTTAAATCTTTATTTCATTCTTAATTTGAATGTTTATTTCTTTATTGACACGTTGGATACATATTATTAACACAAGTTTTTAAATAAATGTGAATATAAAGCAGATAAATAATAATGAAAAGAATAATTACAAAGCGTAAATGTGGCGACAATGTATGTTTGCAACTGGGAGCAAAATACATTTAGAAGTTTAACATCTCAAAAGTTCAAATTATACCTGAACTATGACCCCCAAATCACAGTCGAGTAGAAAAAAACAGAAGTTGGAAACATCATCTTATCCCCTACTCCAACATCTCTCTGCTTGGCATTCTAATCATCCAACCATGCAAAGACTAAAAACGAGCAGCAATGAAGTGGATTAGCAGTGTTTACCAACAACTGATGTCATCATCCAGGACATGTTACTGTGTTATATCGAATCTGCTGTCCAGAAACTGAACTGTTTGCATGAAGCTGTCGAGCAGCAATTATCTTTAGTCAGAGGCCTACTCAGATTCATTGCAAGATTGACTGTTACTGGAGATCCTTCCTGCCCTCAACAACACCACTCACAGCAACTCTTTGATGATACTTGTACTGGTATTTTAGTGTAGAAGTACCAGTACATTTAACATCCTTTTGGGATAGATAAGATTTTATATTGTGTTTTATAAAGTTTGAATTCAATTCTGTCATTTAGTTTCGCAGCCTGAACACAGTCCGTTCTGGGACATATTAAGCGACAAACTACTAACTGATTTAATGCAGCAGTTATCAGATCTAAATTGATTTTTAGCCAAAGTACAACAAAGTCAGGATTATTGTGACGTTTCGCGTAGTAAAGTTACACTGTGCCTTTAATTTTCCCTTCTCGCCACGCTGTTTTTCTCTGATTGGTCAGAAGAGTGAAAGAGGCAGGTTTAGGTTGTTTGGGACACACCAAGATATGCCATTAAAGGGGTAATTTAAAAAAGTATAAATAAAAATAATCGAATAGTTGCGACACGCGGAATCTATATTCCTTCTTATTTGGCTTGAAATAATAATGTACTTATTTCTAGGGTTAAATAATGGTTTAATTTGGACAAATGGTTATGTTTAACACCCCTGACTCGGCAACAAAAGTAAAGGATGACCACCAAGTTAGTCAGAATGACGCATAAGAACCGGAAACGATACGGTTCTGACTTTTAAATTTTCTTCCAATAAATTTTAGATTAATGTAAGACGAAGCAGGGGTGGGTAGTATCCGTTATAAATTGTATATACTGAAAATAAATCGCGAATTTGCATGTTTGATAAAAATGTTTAGCGGACTTCAACAGATATGTTTCCGGAACTTACCTTATTTTTAAAGTTCTCACCGGATGCTGAATGTGTAACACCCGACTGCTTGAACACGACGTTGCCGAACCGGAAGCCAAACAAGGAATTCGGGTCTGAGGAATGTTACGTGTCATTTTCAGAGTTTCAGTCATTCAGAAATCTCCTGAAGCGCTTCAGTGGTAAAACCCCTGTAAGTTTTTATCCTTTTAACTTATTCACACAGTTAGATGTTTAGGAGACCGTATTAACCGGCGGCTAGGCCTCGGTTTGTGGTGTTTTCATGAAGATAATTTGAGCTAAACTAGCTAACCTGAGTTCAAACACCATAAAACGTGAGTTCATGTCAGTCTCAACACTTTTAATTTAATTTAATCTCGGATAAAACGTAAACATACAATTTTAATAGTTTAATCTCCTCTGTTTATGATTAATTATTTGTGTTTTCTGAAACTCTTAAATTAGTTTCTGGTGTTGTACAGAAATTAATGTCCAGTTTGTTTCGGTTCGTTGTTAGACTTTAAATATTGTTCATCTACAATTTGAAATGTTGCTTTGTTTTGTAAAACAAAAACGATCATTGAAGCCAAATATCGTCTTAAAATATATCAGTTTTAGACAATAAGATAACTTTATGAGCTAAAACGATCCATGAAGACCATTAAAGTTCTGCCTGTTTTTATTCAAGTGTAAATTAAGGATTCATCAAGAACAAATGCAAAAAAGAATGAAGATACTATAAATAATTATAAATTGTGTTTTTCCATTATTAATTTGAGCCTTTTTTTTAGTTAGAAGGGATTTTCTACTTATGTAGATTTCTTTTTTCAGGAGATGGTAACAATCCTCCTTTCTTTGTATAAAATGCTTGAAAGTCAATAATATAAGGAACTGTTGTTTTCCCAAACCCTTTTTCAAACATTTCTGGTTTGTTATGTTGAACTGTATTTCCAGGAGTCTCGCTTTTATACGTCACATGTTCATTTTAAGTGGAATTTCACTGTGGATCTCTGCTCTGATGAAACTATCACACTTACAGTCAGCAACATTTACTAAAACGGATCCTAATAAATAGATTTGATGATGTGACTCGAGGTCCCACTTTAGCAATGATCGTCTTCATCAACATCCTACTTAAAATAAGTTTTATAGTTATGTTTTTAGTATTCATTTAAAAAACCTTAAAGGCTGTTCAGGAAAGTTTTAAAACATTTTGATGGAGAACCATGTTTTTGTGCCAACCCATCCTCACCCTGAAATAAATACTCCAGGTGTTCAGATCAGTTTTGTAGCGTCTCCAGCTTGAAACTTATATTTCTATAATCTGCTGCTTTGGACAACCAAGTTTTTATTTTTATTTTTTAGAGTGGTACCTTGCTTCAACAGATCACATGTTTAGAGATCAGAGCAACAATACAAACCAATGTGAAGCGTTTTAATTATAAAACTGACCATTTCAGACAAATATTTCCTTATTGTGGTTCAAAGAAAAAGCAACAAAATGTTTGTCTTTTAGGTTTTTGTGTAAAATAAAGATCACCAGTTGTTAAAATCAGTTATATCTATTAGAAGTCATCAAGTGACATGATTAAAATACTATAATTTTAGTTGTTATGAATCTGTGTTTCACCAAAGTTCAGTCCAGTTTATGCATCGCACCTGCAGCAGTTATTGTGCAAATGTTACTCACTTTATCTGTATTATGTTTGCACTTCTTTATTTATTAATTAGTAGGAGAAACACATCGTAATTATAAGAAGCAATTTGAAAATAATCAGTCCTATCCAGAGGTGTGGAGATTAGCCAAAACTACTTCAACTTATCTTTACTCAAGTAACAGGAAAAAATATTTGGTAAAAAGTACAGAGTATCTGATCAAAACAATCATTTAACATTTAAAAATTACATATTTAGACATACCAAAGTGTAAAGTTACATTTGGAAATGTTGGTATTTTAAGGACCAACATGACAATAATTCATGTAAGTAAAAAAGTTTTTCCAAATCAGTTTATTTCAATGTAACACATATGAAACTAACAAAATCTGCAGCTGTGTGTCTGTCTGGTGGATTTCTGTTTGTTGTTCATTCAGTGGGTTGAAAATCCAGAAAATTTGCTCAAGAGCAGAAATACTTCATAAAGAAATTATGCAAATAAAACTAAAAAGTTCAGCGTAGTAAAAATACACATGAAAGTACATTTTGTTTATTCAAAGAGTTTATGTATTTGAGTGAATGTAACTAGTTAGTACCCAGCTCTGATCCTCATATGAGCTTGTGAAGGTTTTAAAATCGTATTCTTTATGCTCCTCCTCAGGTTGCGCCGTGCTGTTGATGAACTCTTTCCTCCTCCACTTCCTGCTGCTGACGGCTGAAGGATGAAGGCTTTGATTCTGGTTGGGGGTTACGGGACCCGGCTGCGGCCGCTCACCCTGAGCGTCCCCAAACCGCTGGTGGAGTTCTGCAACAAGCCCATCCTGCTGCACCAGGTGGAGGCGCTGGTCAAGGTGAGGAGGAGCTGCGCTGAATCTGCTGGCGGGTTCGTGATGACCTTTATTGATCGGTCGCCGTGTTCCTACGTCTCTGTGCGTGTTTGCAGGCCGGGGTGAACCACGTCGTTCTGGCCGTCAGCTACATGTCGGACCTGCTGGAGAGGGAGATGAGAGTCCAGGAGCAGAGAGTGAGAACATTAACCAACATTCAGAGACTGCAGCCAAAAACAGGGCTGGAACGATTCGTCATGTTTGATTCATTATTAAAATAATAATTTAGCAATAAATGAGTCAGTAACTTAACACAATAAATGATTATGTTGTTGTTTTGAGATTATCTATTAATATGAACGTAATTACATAAGAACACAAGCATTTATTCTCAAAGATTAATAAACTTTAAATCCTAATGAACATTTAACACTGGAAAACATTTTAAATATCCAAAATAACAGAAACAGCAAATAAGATGAATTAAAATTAATCTCTGTAAACAAAATCTTCCTTCAAAATCAGGGCTAGTTAAGACCAAAACACCCGACTGAAAACTTTATCATCCAGGTTTTGGTTGAAAGAGAGAAAAGAGAAAAACTTTGAATCATGCATTTGGAAATCATTGACTTTGTTTTAGTTTATAATGCAACTTATTGCTTTTTGCGACAGACATACAGAGCAGCAATTAAGCCCAAACTGTACACAAGTAGAAATATTTTCCATTTTAAAAGAAAAAACATGTTAGTCTGTCAATTAGCAGTTTTAGCCTCACATGGTTCAAATTCTGTAAAGAAAATCTTCTGTTAAAGTAACCAGTTGTTTGGCTCCGACTTGTTGACGTGTGAAACAGTTTTGTTTTTATGTGAAGGATAAAAATAAACATTTGAATTTTTGTTGTTCTGTCTGCTGCGTCCTGATTATCATTTTGTTTCCGTTTCTCTCTTCAGCTCGGGATCCAGATCTCTCTGTCTCATGAGAAGGAGCCTCTGGGAACCGGTCAGTACTAATAACATGTCCAAACATTTTAACTCGACTGCAGTTGAATAAAACATACTGAAGGGGAAATTGCTTATCTGTTGACAAACTTCTCCATTCAAAGTGTTAAATATCAGCAGCTACGAATATTTTAATGAGGAAAAACTTTAGTAGAATTAATTGAAGTTGGTTATTTCTGCATGATGCTGCAGTTAAACTCATTTTTAGGTTAAAACTTTACATTTACCTCAAAATGCTTCATATTTCGACTCTGGAAGAATCTGCTGCTCTGCAGGAATTCAGCAAAGTTTTAGATTAAACAAAAGTTCAGTAGAGATGCATTTTCATCCACATTCCCCTCCTGGTTGTCCTCGTCTCAGTCTCTGATTTTATTGTTTCTGCTCGTTCGCAGCCGGGCCGCTGGCGCTGGCCCGAGAGCTGCTGAACGTCGACAACGAGCCGTTCTTCGTCCTCAACTCGGACGTCATCTGTGACTTCCCGTTCAAAGATCTGCTGCGGTTCCACCGCAGCCACGGCCAGGAGGGAACCATCGTGGTGAGAAACCGTCAGAAATGGTCCAATGACCCGAAACCAGGCTGGGAAACTTTCACAAAAACGTTCAGTTCAGAATATTCCAGGTTCTAACAACTTGTTGGATTTAAATTTAAGCTTTAAAAGTGATAATAGTTTCAGACTTTTTGTAAAATTTAATGTAATTTATTCCTTTTGTTTGTGCTGCAGATTATAAAACCAGGTTTGTTTTTATTAAACTTAAATGTTGTCAGTTTCTTTTAATAATCAAAAATATAATTACATTTAGAATATTATTACATTTTATTTATATAAGTATTTTAAACTCATTTAAATTAAAAGCAGATTTTAGAGAAAAAATACTGAAGCATTTATTTATAATTAGTTTAGTATTTATAAATAAACACATTTTACTTATAAAATAAATTTATTTTGTAAATATTGCAGGTTAACTGTAGTATTGTTAATAATAAATGTGTTCATTATTGCACAATAAGTGCAAAGTTTAGCAGTTTTGCATTTCTTTCTTAAGAAAGTAGATTTGCACACAAGCTAAAAACAAAGAAGGAAATTGAGCAGAAATCTGCAAGAACTAAATTAAAAACAGATTTCAGAGAAACAATTTAAATTTAAATATTTTTTCTTTACTCTTCTGACCAGATTAGCACCTGAGTGTCCATTTTTACCCCCAAAAGGGAAAAAATGAGAGAAAAATAACATTTAGGTTTGGTTTAGTTAAATAAAAACAAAGATAGAAGAGCGAAGCTTCTGTCTTTATCTCGAACTCTAATCTGAAATCGTTGAATCCAGACGAATGAAAATGTGAAACGTTTGTGTGAAGGTGACGCGGGTGGAGGAGCCGTCGAAGTACGGCGTCGTCGTTTACGAGTCGGAGAGCGGCAGAATCCAGCGCTTCGTCGAGAAGCCGCAGGTCTTCGTCTCCAACAAGATCAACGCCGGCATCTACATCTTCAATCCCAGCATGCTCAGCAGGATACAGGTGAGTATTTACACACAGAACAAGATTCTCAGAGACTTTGAAACCCCAAGAAGTCGCTTCCTGCTGAGCTTAGAAAAAAGCTGCTTCCTATTTCTAGTTGTTCTACAGACTTTAATTAATGCTTTGACTGCAGATTAGAGTAATTTTAGCACCATTGGTGTTTTTTTCTTAATCATTTATTTATTATTAGGGTTTTTTCTGTCTCTGGAATATTAGTAATAATTTTAAATCTACTTCTTTCAATGTTATTTAGACGCTGGTTGTTGTGTAGGAATCTGGAAGCACCAGATTAATTTTTGTAAAATTCAGCTTGTATGTTTTCTGGTTTAACTGCTGTGATGCGTTTGTGTGCAGCTCAGACCAACTTCTATCGAGAAGGAAATATTTCCTGTCATGGCGAGAGAGGGCCATCTGTACGCCATGGAGCTGCAGGGTAAATATTTATCACACTTCAGATTTACTGCCATTTGTTTCTGTTTTATTTTCTTTTATGTTGTCATTTTTATCCTTCCTCTTTTTTCCTTATTTTCCTGTTTTTGTAAAAAAAAAAAAAAAAATGTTTTCTTTTCCTTTTTCTTTAAACTGTCATGTTTCTGTTCCAAAACCAAACATCTAAATGTAGAGAAAATGTGGAAAATATTTTCTAAATATTAAATAATTTAAATTGTTCCTTTTTTCACAGCAGCAAACAAATGAACATTGCAAAAGTGGGGAACAAAATTTACAAAATAATAAAATAATAGCTTAAAAATAATTAGAGGCAGTAAAAATGATTCAGGCTATTAGACGTTATGTAAAGGGAGATGCATAAAACATGTTACTGTCATAAACATGAAAGAGTTTCAAGAATGTTTCTGAATGTTACGAAGTTTCATTTGGTAAATAATTACATTTTTAATAATTACCTTTTTTTTAATCACATTAAAAGTCAATTGAAACTGTCTTTTTTTGCAGAATAATGGAAAGTTGAAACTTTTAATGAACTTGTAATATAAAGTATAATAAAGTATATTTCCTTCTTTTAAAGGAGGAACTGAACTGAATATGAAAGCTGAGGTTCAGTTTGTTGCTCATTAATGAGGGAAATTGAAACTATTTAGTCAGTGAACCTCCTTTCATGCTGCCGTAGCGTCACGATAAGAGGGAATATTTCTGGAAAAATGACTCGCTCTGATTTTTGCAGCTCACAGCTCCACCAGACGTAAGTGTTTGGATCTTTTCTCTCATCCAAACTTGTGTAGATCTGGAGAGGAAATGACTGCAGTCGACCGACAGATTGGAATATTTGAGTTAGAAAAGTCAAAAATGTGCTAGAAAAAAATCAAAAAATTTCTTGAATTTCTGAATTTGAAAATGTGCTTGAAAAAAAAAATCAAATTTGCTTAATCTTAGAATTGTTTTTGAAAAAATTTTGAAGTTTGAAAAGTCCAAAACTTTACAGATTTCCAAGTTGTTTTTTGTTTTTTTTCTTGAAAATTTCTGAAGTTTTCAAGCAAATTTTTGACTTGCAACTCAGAAACCAGATCAGCTGCTCTGATACTGGAGCTTTTCTGCATCCTCATCCCCCTCTCTGTAACTAGAAGGACAGACTCTTTTCCCTCCCAGTAGACGGACCAGTGCTTCCAGTTTCTCTGTTACTGTAATCCGTAGTGTCGTTGCCTCGTTTGCTTCTTTCATTATTTGGGATAAATTCCACATTTTTCCAAGCATTTTGGTCTAATTTCTCATACAAATACACTTGAAATAAGACAAAAGTAGCTTAAAAGTAAGTCTTTAGTAAGATATGAAAGTTTGCTTTAAGTAAGTAATCGCTTATTATTGATAAAAATTACTGGATTTACTGGCAGATTATTTAATGTATAAAAACATATTGTTGTTCATAAAATAATGTGCCAGTGGAAGTAGCACTTTTTGATGAATATTGGGGAAATATTGTCATAAAACAAGCCTTTATATCTTCATGAAAAGTTACTTAGAAGCTACTTTTGTCTTATTTCAAGTGTACTAAGATATTTGAACTCAATCCTTGGTAAGATTTTGTGTTTTTGAAGATTTTTGTGTGTGGATGAGTTTCTCTAGCGCTGGCCTTTAAATATATATCAGATTTTTTTCATATCAGATTTGATTTCCAATTTTAGTTGATTTTTTATTTTTTGCTTCACTTTTTTGGCTAAAAACAAATTACAAATGGGAGAAAATATTTTTAAAAATTGGCTCTTATTTCAATCCTGCCTGTTAGGGAACATTAGAACCAGGTTATGGTCATTTTGTTTAATTACAGGAATAAAGTCATAATCTTAGCAGAGTAAAATGCAATTTTACCATAAAAAATATCGGGGTTTTTTTGTGGGGGTGAAAAAAAAGCTTGAATGCAGTTGATTAAGTATTTATATGAATTATTATCTGCAAAACTTGTACCAAAGTATATGTTCACGAGATGCTCAACATTTCTCTTTTTATTTTTATTTTTCTGTTGCAGTTTTCATAAAATTACTTCCTTATTTTCCTAATGTTACAACTTTATTTCAACTCTACAGTTGTACGGCTGTTTTCTTGTAATATTCTGACTTTATTCTCATCATTTAAAGTGTCTGTTTGGCCCTAATGCTGTCGCAGAGTTGACCTGAATTCAAAGCGTAAATAAACAACATGGCCGCCCTCTTGCCCAGCCCTCGGATCGTTTCTCTCATTTCTGACCCGTTGGGTTTGGCGCCTACAGGGTTCTGGATGGACATCGGGCAGCCGAAGGACTTCCTCACAGGAATGTGCATGTACCTTCATTCTCTGCGACAACACGCTCCAGAGAGGCTGCGCACAGGACCCGGTTTCCTTGGCAACGTCCTGGTGGTGAGTGCGGCTCGTCCACGGTGTGAACAATAACACAACCACAGACGTGACGCCTAAGAGGATGACGTTTGTCTGCAGGACCCGACGGCGCAGATAGGGGAGAACTGCACCATCGGGCCGAACGTCACCATCGGCGCCGGCGTTGTGGTCGAGGACGGCGTCAGGATAAAGCGATGCACGGTGCTGAAAGGGTCCAGAGTCCGATCGCACTCCTGGCTGGAGAGCTGCATCGTCGGGTGGAGCTCCTCCGTCGGCCAGTGGGTGAGTCCCGACCAGCGGCAGAATCAGGACAAATATTATCCTGACTACCGGTGGAACGTGAAATCCAAGACATCAAATCAAGAAATCAAGAAATCAAAAAATGAAGTGAAAATTTGCTTGAAAAAGCTCAGATATAAAGTTAAAAAAATAGGAAATTTCTGCCTTTGAAAAGTCAAAAATTTGCTTGAGAAAATTCAGAAATTTTGAGAATAGTCACCAAAAAAATGAGAAACACATTGAAATTCCTGAGTTTGCAATGTCAAAGATTTACTAGTAAAACCTTGGAAATTTCCCAAAATTGTAAATTTTTATCTTCTGAAGCTCAGAAATTTCTTGATTTTTCTTCTTTTTTTTTTAATAGAAAATTGTTTAGAATAATCTGAAAATTGTGATTTTTCAAACTCATAAATTTCAAAGTTTTTAAAAAATAATTTCATTTTTATTTGTTCTGGCATATATTTGACTTTTGAAACTCTGAAATATTTAAGTTGTTTTTTTTTTTTTGTCTGCCATTTCTGAGGTTAATCTCAAATTTTCTGAGTTTTTTGGTGGAAATGTTTCATTTGTTCTGTTTTTTGTTCGATCTAAATGTCCCTGGCGCCGTCGTAACTCGGCTGATGTTTTCTGTTTCTGGGTTTTCCGTCGTCGTCAGGTCCGTATGGAGAACGTGACGGTGCTGGGGGAGGACGTGATCGTAAACGACGAGCTCTACCTGAACGGCGCCAACGTCCTGCCTCATAAATCCATCAGCGAGTCGGTCCCAGAGCCGCGGATCATCATGTAGCGCCACCCGGAGGAGGCGGGAGGAAAACACCTCGGCTGACTCTCCACTAACTGAATCCCCACGTTGCCTCGGACAAACTGACAAGTGGAAGATGAACAACCAAGTTTATTTTTTTGTTTTATTCACATTTAATTTGGACTCGTTTTAGCCCTGCATGGCTGCAGTTTCCTCCAGACGGCAGGAAGTTCGACTTTATCGGGACGGACGTCGGGTTGGAGGAAAACCGGTTTGGGTTGGTGCACTTGCTCGGAGGGCAGAGCTGATGATGGGATTATGGGTGAGCGTTGCTTCTTAGACTTTATACGTTCATATTCTGAAGGATCAAACAGCAGCTTTGTGCTCAAATCATGAATATTAACGGTGGGGAAGTTTAAAAACTCGTCAAAATGTGAACGTTTGTTATTTTTCTGTCAGCCGGATGAATGTAAAGAAACAGAAAATCTCACCTCAGAAATCTGGAATCAACATCATGATCCTTCATTTAGATTAAAACTAATTGTTACTCAACAGATTTTCTCTCTCTTGCGTCAGAAACGAAGCGGTTACTAACAGGATGAAGCAGATTTTCATTCCTTAATGAGGTCAAATCACTGCTTTTCAGCAGCGCCTGCTAAATGCAGGCAGTTTGTGTCCATCTAAAAGAAAACAGTCGACATCTGATATTCATCTGGATTTTTTAAAAATACCTTTCCAAATGTGATATTTTGTAAATTATAGTTCCAAAACGTGACGCATTAGTGTGGATTTACCTGGACTGCTGATGTTTTCATCCACAAAATTCAGCAACAGCAAATGAATCCAATCAAACTTTGAAAAAAGTATTTATTTTTAAAACTTTTTTTTTATTTTGAGAAATATATTTTTCAAAATGAATTTAATTACAAATATTCCAACAGATTAAATTTGATTTAATTTCAAGCGTAGAAAAAACACTGAAAGTTTGATATTTGAGCCGTCATTCATTTAAAAAAATAGATTAATTTACTTTATCACTTCCATTATCTTGATTTTCTCCTTTTTTTTTTTGCGTCTCCTTTTATTATTCTGTTAATGTTATTTTTTTAAATTAAAATTTAAATAATTATCGTCTCCAACAGAACAAGTTTCATTAGGAAAGAAAATCCGTTTTGGAATCTATATCTGATTTTAAATAATTATATACATGAAATATGCCCAACTGGCCGGAGGTACTTTGGCTAAACGCATCTTAGAAAACATTTCTAAGTTGTTAGTTTTAAGAAAATCTCTCAGCTTGATGTGAAAAATGCTTTTTTGGCAGCAATGCAGAAAAATTTCCTCTCAGTTGGATTTTTTTTTTTGTAAGCGAGAAAATAAAAACGAACAAAAACATGAAACATTCGACGCTCAGTTTGACGTAGGATGAACTTTCGGACTCGTCTTCGTGACGTTGTGCTTTCTTAGCGATTTTACCTCCAGTTTTTTTTTTCTTTATTTTTCGTTTGGCTGAAAGCTCAACAGAAATGTGGAAGCGGTACTTCGTTCACTCCTCTGAGTTCTTTCGGTCAACGTTCCTGTAGAAACTGCTAATTATGGGAACCAGAGCTGTTTGCAGTCATTGAGAGAAATCCTGAAACGGATTGAGGTTTAAGCTCTGAAATGGGAAGAAAACTTCAACTTCTGATCAAGTTGAATCATTTTCTGATGTTCTGGCTGCAGATATTTAATCACTAAGTTGATCTTTATTAATTGTTTATCTCTGTTTATGTGCTGCCTGTCAAACGGCTACGGTAAGCAGTTACTGATTTAAAGTCAGGCAGTATTCTGGACCCTAAATGTGTAAAAAGTGTTGGTGAAGGAAAGTTTTTTCTTGTCATTAAGATGTTTTTCTAAAGAAAGAAAATAAATCCACTATTTGGATTAAGTCTGTTTCTTCTGTTATTTTCAGAGCAGGTTTTGTTTAAAGATGAAGCAAAATGAGTTTCACATTCATTTTTTTTGGCCCATGAGTCTGACCGGATCCAGATGAACTCTGACCCTCTGCAGCTTCTTCACCGGGAGACGTTTGCTCGGTGCCGGATGGGAAACAGGCGTCACGTCTCCGTTGAACACACAAATCCCCCAGAATGCATCTGTGGCCCTTCCTCCGGACCGGAGTCCCAGTTCTGGTTGATGAGGGAATAATATTGTAATAGTCGATTTTAGATGATCAAATTTTAAATGAAGACGGAAAAAGAAATAACAAAAAGTTGCACTGATATCCTTCACCTTCTAAAACACAAACCCAAAAACTCCCAAATGTGGATTTATTACACGCTCAGGTGCGGTTCAGCCGTATTTGAGTCCAGAACCACCGGAGAGAAGGAGACCGTGCTCATGTTGGTCCAGATGTTGTAGCTCAGGTTGATTCTGCGGCTCATCCAGCAGGGGGCGCTGTTGGACTCTTCCCTTTGCAGCCCTGAAGTTCTGCAGCAGCAACACATCCTCAGAACATCTGAACTCTTCTTCTGCTGTTGTGACGGTTTGTGAAAGATCCTCCATGTTCTCCTTCATCGCCTGCCTCTTCTCCTCCTCTTCCTCCCTCAGGCCGTTTTGACATAAACTCAGTGTCACTGATTACCTGAACTCTAGCCAAGAATAAATTTTGACCAGAAACAGCTAAATTTTTATTATACAAAATGGAAATTTAAGATGGCTTCTTTCACATTCAGATGAGTAATTTAAGATTTTCTGTCTATTCTCTCCTCTAAACATCTTGGACATAAACATGGCTTTGAAAAGGTAAAATTGCAGTTTTAACTTGTCGCAATTTGCGTTCAAAAAACCATTTAAAATATCAAGAACTATAATTAGCGTTATGATTAGTCTGGATAAAAATTTATTTTTGACAAATTGTAATTTATGTTTCACAGCCAGTAATTTGTTGCAGATATTCTGAATTGAAACTTCAAAAAAATCAAGAAATTATTATTATTATATTTGCTTTTATGCATTTTGCACAGCTTTGCGTTTTTCTGCCGATTTTTGTTTTACATGAAGGTGACAGAAGAGACGAGCAGGCAGGAAATCAGGTCAAACTGCGGCAGATTGAGAGCAACATGGGAGAAAGGTTTACCAGCTGCTCCCCCTGCTGGTTGCTGCCGGAACTGAGCATCCTACCGTAAAACTCATAATATCAAACTAGAAACTTATTTTATTTCCATATGAAGCTGAAAGGAATAAAGAGCATTAATTTCCAACTGTGTATTAATTGGCCAGCCAGTGATTGAAAGCAGATTGTTTTAACTATCAGAAGATTTTTTTATTACATAAATAAATGTTTATTAATAACAATAAGTCCAGAAGAGCAGCAGAGACCCACAGCTCAGGAGAGACATGTATCCTTTATGGAAAGTGTCTAAAAGTAAGCAAAGAGTTTCCCACAAGCTAAACGCCTTAGCAACTACAGAATGGCTTAGATTGAAGCACAGCCATGTGTTAGAATGGCCTAGTCAAAGTCAGGATCTAAAACTGAGAATCTGTGGCAAGATAGTATCTATACAGTCAGACTGAGTTTGAGTTGTTTTTTCATAGAAAAATAAGCCAACATAAGCCAAACTTTCTGGTCTAGCTGTGCAAAACTAGCAGAGAAATTTCTAAAAACACCTGCAGTTATACAAAAAAAGCATGCCACACTTTTCAGAATCTTGTTTGCAAAATAACTAAAACTTTTTACTTCACAATTTTGAACAACTTTGTGTTTATCATGTAAAATCACATGTACTATTTCTATAAGTAGATTTTGTTTATTTTGAAGATTTGTGATTTATGACAATAAGTTCAAATTTACTCACAAAATTAAATTTTAAAACAAATAATTAATCAAAAGAGGTCTTGCTCTTATAAGTTAAGGTTCTGTTGGTTGAAATACATACAGGAAGTTTGTTGCTATGCACTTTCTTTCCTCCACTTTACAGATGCTGGAACTCGGAGATTATTAATAAAGTTTATCTTTTATCACATGATATTACACAGTAAGAAGATCATTTAGATAATATGATGCCGCAATATCACAATAACCACAATATCAAGGAAAAGTACAGCAGACAAAGGAACCTTGACCCGAACTGCTGTGGGGATCATAAATCAGTGATAAAACCGTGGAAAAGTTTTGCTACAAACAAAAATAAAAGCTATTTTTAGAGCAAAAGGAAAGCAATATTCTTTATTGTCCCACAGTGGAAAAATTAAGGTGCAAGTTAAAGTTAAACAGACGCAAATTTAAGCCAAAGAAAAAACAAACACATATTTAAAATATAAGAAGAGGCGGAGTAAGGTAATTAAAATGTGTAGATTAGGTAACCAAATAAAATTACTCAGACGATGTGCCTTTGATTCGGCCTTTAAACCAAACAAGACTGATGGGAGATTTAGAGGATGGATCCAAAACGGATTAACTACACATTTACCCAGAAGGGGGTGTTTCAGAGTTTTGAGGAACTCCAGAGATCTAATGGGTTGGAGAGGGACGATTTCTTTAGATATCTACAGGTTAGGGCCTATTTCAATCAAAATATATGACACATCACACTGGACGACCTCGAGCTCCGACACATGGAGGTTGTTCTGTTGGAAAAACTCTGTTCGATATTTTGTAACTCCAGTTCAGAAAAAACTTTGGGGAAGCGGCGACTCGTGTTGGAGACTCTGTGGAAGAAATGCAGCAAATCACCACCACATCTTCTGGGGTTGTCCGGTGATCAAAGCTTTTTGGGAACAAATATGTTCCCACATAAATAATATCTTTACTGAAAAAATCCCATATAAATGTGAATCCCTATACTTGGGAAACATGTCATTTGATAACTGGACTCTGGAAGATAAAAAACTGCTGCTCGTGTTTCTGGCAGCAAGCAAACAGACAAACACTAGAAAATGGTTAAAGCCTGAAGCACCTGCAGGTGAGGACTGGGCCAACATCGTACAGGACATTTACATTCTGGAGAAACTGTCTTTTTCTGTTCAAGGTCGAAGGGAATCATTTTTCAGGATCTGGTCTAGATGGACTAACTATGTAAAATCTGTAATTCCTGTGGACTAAAGATGTCTTTCACATGCAAGTTAGGTGATGCTGCGTAGAATATCCTGGTTCAGGATTAGACTAGACTGTATAAGCAATTGTATCCTGCCTTTCCAAATAAAAAGTTAAAATATAAAAAAAATTATATATATATAATAAGATGTACATTTGAGCCTTAAAGAAAACAAGAAAGGGAGGAAAACTATTTTTCTCGAGCCGCTGCAGCCGGGATGTTTCTGGATGTTTGCACTTTAACATCATTGCATAAGTCATAAACCCTGTGATTTTATGACAGGATACAACTTCTGTTTGGTCGGATAAGAATAAGAGCCTAATTATCTTGACTCATGTCGACTGTGTGCAAGTGTCACAGATATGTAAACAGACAGCTAATCTATGCAGGTTAAATGTTTTACCAGCCAATAAAACGGATCTGCTGCTTCTTTAGGTCAATGTTTTCTTCAAGTCACGAAGCTTCTCCAAAGGATGAGAAGTTAAATCATCATCATCGGGGAAAATTTTATGTTCTTTTGAGGATTTGTTCCCAGTCCGAGACCGTGGTTCTGTTTTGAAATATAAACAGTCGACAGTTTCATAACGACACGTTAAAAGCTTTTATTCAACCGATTGTAGGAGCAGCATCAACGTCTCAGTAAAAATGACTGATTTGGTATAAAGGTGAGGATTTGTTGACAAAAAAGCAGAGAAGATGTTAGAAAAATTGTGATTTCGATTGCTGTCGAGTTTGTGGAGTGAAGTTTACCATTCCTTATACGAGCTTGTTTTGAGTCAATAATGCTTTTATTTTGAGGGAAAAGTTCTGGTTTTATTGGCAGATTATGTTCATTATTGTTTTAACTGAAATAAGTGGAACTAGAACTTTTTCACTAATATTATTATTAACTTAAAACAAACTCCTATATCTTGCTGAAAAGTTAATTGTAAGTTACTTTTGTCTTATTCCAAGTTAACGAAGATATTTGAACTAGAAACTGGACCAAAAATACTTGGTAGGATTTTGCATTTTAACGGTTATTGCAGCTAACGTTTTAGCTACAACAGAAAAAAAACAATGTCTAAAAGCTTGTTTATATAGATTTCAATAAATAAAATCAAAACATGTTTCACAAGAGCCAAAAATCCACTGGAAAACAGTAGAAATATTTAGATGATGGAAATGATTTAGATGATTTAGTTATGTAACGTCAATAAAACATGCAGTTAGAGCAAATGAGTGTCTCTCCCACTGCAGGTCACCTAAATAAACATTACGCACAGCAGAACCATCTGCTCTGTCCAAGCTGGACGTTCTTCAGCGGCGCTGCCAGGGAGGCTTTGCTAAAGAAACCGAACCCTCAGCGACATGCATGTTTAGAAAGGCGTCTCTCAGCAACCGAGTCAAACAGCAGCTTAAATAAAGGAGACAATACAGCTGACTCATCACAAAGAACCGTCTTAATCTTTTTAAATTCCTCCTGTCATTATTAACTAATCTGTGGATGTTTGATCTTTCCTCTTTACAGAATATCATCTCTCATGTTTCCTCCCAGACAAAAGAGAACAAGTAATTGATCTTCAGTACCTCATGATTCCAGGTAAGTCAAAAGAATTAGCATGTCTTTAAATAAAACCTTCTTCTGTCGATCATTTCAGAAAGTGAAACTCATTTATTTCCAGTTTCATCACATAGAGAGAAAAAACAAAAGCATTTTATTGTAGTTTTGATGATCACGGCTCTCAGAGAATGAAACATTTTAAACAGCATGTCAGGTTGATATCTTTGGCTGGAAATTAAATATTTATAAAGAAGCATTAACTTCTCTAAAGACTGTGTCCTCCAGAAAACCCAGTGGACCAGAGCCAGCAGACGACTGAATGAGGATAATAATGTAAGTCAGGCCAGATGTTTCTAAATTAGCACCACAAAATCAATGACTTTGATTGGGAAAAAAAAATCACAAAGTCCTGAAGGGACTGATGGATTTTAAAAGATGTTGGGATTATTTGATTTTAAGAATCAAATGCAGACACATCTATTTATAAATATTTTAACAGTCTCAGGAAGCATTTGCAACATTAATATTGAATTTTGGGTTTTCATTCTTTGTCAACCAAAATTGTCAAAAGGACAAGAAATAAACTCCCTAACTTTGTACATTTTCACAATAATCTCACATTTTGAGCTGACCGCAGATTTAATGTGTCAAATTTTCTAAATGTTTTTCAGATTATATGATTACAGGTTTGATACGTTTGCACTAAATGTTTTCCTGCCTGTTTTTCTGTTTAACCATGTTTATGTCTAAAGGCTGAAGGTCATTTAATGTTTTGTCTGGAAAACTAAACTAAACAAAGGTTGTGGAGCAAGAACAAAAACTCCAAGGTCTCTTTCATTCGTGCTGATATGAACATAAACAGTCTGCTTGTCTTTTCATTTATTCCACTGAGGAACTTTGTTTGGTTCATCTGTGAAACGATCAAACCAAAACCTTACACTCAAATTTAACCAAATTATTTTAATTCCTAACATTTGAATTTCCCTAATGTTTTGAATCAGCTGTTATTCTGAGATAAATTATGGTGTTAATTATTTTTAAAACCATTGTTGAAACTTTTTGAGCCGAAATCTTTGAGACGAAACGACTGATGGGTCCAGAAATAAAGAAATAAAGTCAAGAAAAGAGGGGTTTTTGTAGGAAATTTGTTTTTCATTGTAGATCCAAAACCTTAAATGGATTTTAACTGGAGTAGGATTTGGGTCACTTTCTTTCAAAACGCTTGTTATGTTTAGTCAAGTTTAATAAATAAGAGCTGATTTGCTTGCAGCAAAGTTTGTGATGCATGAATCATTTTCCATTCTCAGTAATAATCTTAGGAGCTCATGAAGTAAAAGTTACCATCTGCATCAAACGCATTGATGGATTTCTGGTATTGTTGAATTGCAGCTGTGGACCGCAGAAAATCAATGCAAGCGCCACAAATGGCCCCGAGCCACACTTTGAAAAACTTGTAAATCCTGTAATATCCATTGTTATATTAACAGAGATGAATTTCTGCCCTTTGCCACTGATTCAGTCCTGACTTGCAGCTTTTCTCCCTCTGTTCAAACGTCATAAATCAGAGCGCAGACAATAGCTGCGTTCTGATTCATTGCACCATAAAAGTTGCCATTAGCGGCTGGTTGGCTTGGTGAGGACAATCCCTCCATGAAAGGATTTCATTAATCAGATTTACCCGCTAAGACTCCTGATAATCAAAGAACAATAAAGACCTTCAGCACATTTTCAGCAGAGCAATTAAACTTGAAACTGAAAATGAATCAGCAGTTTTTCTTTTTTAAAATGAAAAGTTACATAATTGTTTCGTAACTGTTGAAGCAGAAAACAGATCCTGCAAAGTTTCAACGTTTTCAACACCCTGTTGAGATTTCTGAAAGATCAAATGCGTGTAAATACTTTTATTCTGGAAACTGGTTTCCTCCCATTTTAACTTTAACTTCATTTATTTTCATCCACATCAGAAGAATCTCATCATTGCATCCAAAAGCTTCTTGTGACGTTTTCCCTCTTAAATGAGTTGTTGTGATTGTATTTGAAGAAAAAAACATCTTTAAAAATGTGCAAACAGATTTCCACTACTTTGATTTATTTTTACTGAAATAGAAGCAAAAATTAAAAAAAAACAATCAGATGAGATAAAATCTTCACTTGAGATCCAAATAACAAATCATTGGCCAATCCTGCCTTTTAAAAGAATAAATTCAGAAATGCAGCAAAATGTAAAAAAAAAAAAAACAATTTATTTAAGAATTGGTCAAAATTTGTATCTTCTTTTTACAGTTTCTTTCATTTTTATATCCTCACAAAAATACATATAAAAGATAAATAAATTAAAACAAAACGGCTGAAACATTATCATGGTCTGAGGCTTTAAGACAGAAATATTTTTGTCAATTTGTGCTGAAAGCCAGTCCACAAAAATGTGTTTCACAATATTAAGTGTAAGGAAAAAATGTGTTTTTCTTCAGAATTTGCAACAAGTTACAACCAACATCTGCATATTTCAGATATATTTAAGCAAAAAGCATCAAATTAGCAGCGATCAGGGCAACAGTTTCCGTCTTTAATTGGACATAAATCCAGCGGTTGCTGTTTTAAGGGATTCCTCTCCACTCATTTCTCATGGAGTTTCATCATTTGTTCATGTGAAATATCGAGTTTGGATATGTAGATGTGTACATGTGGGCTAGAACAAGAAACCTTTGTCACTATTGCATCGCATGAGTTGGAAACTTTCGCCGTTCGTCGCTCCCCATTAAGAAAATGCTAAATCTTGTTATTACATAACGTCACATAGGTGGTGCTTCATATTCAGGGTCTAGCAAGCATAGCTCTGTGTATTTACGAGGTTTAAATCTCACATGCAGTGAGATTTCTCAGTTCAAATGTGTTTCATAAAAGTTTTAGTGCTGCTGCAAAAGGAGAGGATTAGACAAATCCACTGTTTGTACAGGTTTCAGTCCTCAAAGGCAGAAACATGTTTACTGTCCCAATGAAGTTTCGGCATTGAGCAAACAATAAATAAAAACAAAAACATATTTTCAACACAACTCACACAAAAGAAGAGATATTTAATGTTCAAACAACTAAACATTTTTTAAAATATTCAGATTTGGAGTTTGATTCCTGCACCGTTTACGGGCCACACCTGGTGAACTCGGACTTGCATCACCACCAACCATTCAGCCTCTCCGCCTTATGTAATCTGTTTTATATAATATTATAATCCACTTGTCAACAAGCTCCTCAGAGCATAAGAACCAGAAAGAGAGCGGACCCAGTGTCGGTTCTGACGGTGTCTGGGTCGATTCCCAGCCACTGTGAGGTCACTCAGTGTAATCTCATTAATCTAAACCCAATCCTGCAGCGGTAATCCTGCAGCTTCAGGGTTGTTTACAACTCACCAAAATCTAAACATGCAAACAGTTTATTGACTAAATATTACAGGTTTATTGTGAAGGTGCTAATCCTGGTTTGTGGTGAAGTTTTCATAATATTTCTGTTCATGCACTCTAACGTCTGTCACATTTAAAGAGGCAGTAACATGTAAAATAGTTGCAATAATGTTTTTCACTCATCAAAAACATTCCTGGAGTGTTGCCTCTCATCTTTGAGAAGTCATTTAATCTCCATGGTAACCACTCAGCTGCGGCTGGACCGAGCCCCGCCTTCGGGGCGCAGCTCCTCCCCCACTCAGCTCCTTCAGACTAGCCAACAGCAACTAGCAAACAGCGGAGCTCTTTATAGGAGCTACTGCTTGGTGAAATGCTGCTGTTAAAGGGTTAACAGAGGAGCCATGTTGTTGTGACTTCCTGAAGACGGAGTTTCAGAAAAAGCTGAAGTTTTTGAAGAGACAGCAGCAGTTTCAGGATTCAGCTCCTCATAACTGCTTAAAAATAAAAAAAGCAATGTCATCGAATGAAAACTGTGGATAAAATAGGAAAGGTCCTTCACCTGTTTGATATTTACTACAAAACCCTAATCAATGATGATCCTTTTCAACTGAAATAAACATTTATATTGTGATACGTCTTTCAGCCATATCACTTTTTGATAACCCGTTATGGACCTGATTAAAGCAGCTTCCTGCTGGTCACACCGATTTAATAAAGGCTTAACCTTCTTTAGACATAAGTGACTAAATCTGGATCGAACAGCAGATGCAATTTGTTTGTCGTATTGTATCGCCTTGTCAAAGGTAACCCAAGGTTTTTCACAGGGTCACTGATAGTTCTGATCGAATTTCTCAGACTGGTTGAAGCTAAAATATGAAGATCCAGCCTGTTTGCTGGTCATTCAGGAACAAAAAGCTCAACCACAGAGATGCAGTTCAGAAAGCAGTAGATTTCTGCATCCTGACCTCACTGGTAAATAAACTAGTAGCTCATCCGAATAGCAACAAAATTAAACACAATTTATTATAGATCCCAATGGCAACACATACAAAGAGAAAAGAAAAGGGCCCAATATGGAGCCTTGAGGAACCCCATACAGAAGAAGGTTATAGCGGAATAAAACCACTAATCATGACAGAAAAGGTTTGTTTCTAGCAGAACATCTAATGCCTCTTTAGTTTTTTCAGAGCTTGCTTTTAATCGATGCACAGTTTGCAGAACGCGGCACATCTCTGTTTTGTTTGAGCCGTGTGAAGTCACGTGTCAGACCCAGAGTCTGACCCGGCCTGTCTGGATCTTGTTCAAATGTTCTGCTCATTCCTGGAAAAACGGCTCAGGAGGAATGCTTCTGTGTACTTTTAACCCCTTTTGTCTGGTTCAGATCCGTTCGTCCTGTGATCCCTGCTTGTGAAAGCAGAATCCTGTGACGCTGGAGCTCAAACGCCCAGAGACAGACAACAGGAAGCTCCCTGGACCGGATCACCAGGGGACTCTGAGCTTCCCAAACGCACCTTTGACCATCAGCTAGGCCTGTCGCAATAAGACCTAAATAAATAAATCAATTAATCAAATAACAAAACCAGTTTGATCATTTCCAATTGCATGATTTATCATTTTTCTCTTTTTACCAAAACCTGGATAATAAAAGTCTTATTATAATTTTTGAAGGACAATTTTATTTGCAAAGACTTTATAATTCATTTTATTTGTTGTTTTGTTTATTTATTTTGGATATTTGGTTCATTAGAAGTTAAAGTTTGGTGATCTTTGAGAATGTGGCCTCTCACTATTATTATGCCATTAACTTTCTATAACTTCAAAACAATTTTATCTTTTATTGCAATAACTTCAGGGACAATTTATCATCCAGAAAAATGTGTTACATTGATGTGTTTGAGATTTCATAAACCCCATTTCTACTCTAGTTGGTTTTTCCTTTAAATTCATACTTAAAGCTGCAACATGTAAGTTTTATTTTTTAAAAAATATTTTTTGCTTATCTGCTGAAATTGTCACTACGTCATCCCAGGTAATCTGTAAAAAAAATCTAGCTCCCATGCCTTCTCCTAGCGCTAATTAGAAAACAACCAATCAGAGCCAGGAGGCGGGTCTTAGTGCTGTCAATCACGATTCTATGTGGTGCTGCCTACTCTCTGATGATTGACAGCGCTAAGACCCTCCTCCTGGCTCTGATTGGCTGTTTTGATCAGGATTGGTGCATTTCTTCAGGTGGCAATAGCAGATGAGGAAGGAGATGGAGGATGTCGAACAGATTATCTGTCTCACAGCTGTCATGGTGGCAGTTTTATGTCAAATAAATTGTTTCTATAAAAGTTACAAACTGCAGCTTTAATTAGAGATCAGATTTTAACCCATTCCAAAACCTGAAATTTCATAACCACGCTGCTCACATTCAGGCCTGCAGGAAACTTGGAAACACGGAAAAACCAGTAAAGCTCATAGAGAGAAACCAGTTCAAACCAGTTACAAGTAGAAAATCCCACATGAAGCCACATGATCAGCATCATTAATCTGCTTCAATCTCTTTTATTACAGCCATTCATAAGAATATCAATAAGCCTGATTATGTAATACGATATAATAAGATACGAGGCTTCAGGTCAGAGGCGAGTTCTTCACCAGCAGACGGGGATCAAACTGAGGGCTTGTTGCAATAAACCAGATTTATTTTTTAATTCAGTCTGGAAAAATCTGGAGCAAAGTCCAGCAAACATTTCTGCATCTGTTTTTTAAATATATTTATTTTTTAGTCAAAAACAAACTTAAGAAGCTGAGAAACTTCTTCTTACTTCAGCTGAGCAAAGTGGGAGTGTTGTTGTTTGTTGTTGTTGTGACTTGCTTTGTAAGAGACCAGCTGTGGTAAAACCTTTAATGATGAAATAAGGAGAACTTGCAGAGGAAATTGCAGAAAGAGTAGGTCATGGAAAACAGAGTAACGGAAGAATCCAGTAATGACCAATTAAAAACCAGTGGCTTAAACACTGGGAGGAGTGGAAAATGACAAAGGAACCAGATTAAAGGAAACAAGGAAGAGAAGGAGGAAAGCAGGAAAACTATAAAGTTACACAAACTGGAATAACAAAAATAAATTTGCTCAGTGGAAACTTGACAATTTTGGAAAAAAAAAATTTTTTTTTGATTAAAAAGGTGGTTTTTCAATGGAAACATTTTTTGCTCATCACCAGTCGACAACCGGATGTTACTTCTGGCAGAGAAGACAAAGAAGAGGAAGACAGGAAGTTGGAAGAGGATGATGGTTCAACATGTTTTATAATGACTTGTGTCAATAAACTTATTCACAAGTGATTTTAATTGCTTTTCTTATTTCATGGCAACAATTGCAAAATTGTGTTTTTTCCACATTTGCGGAATATGGACAACATTTTACTGACATTTGTAATGGAAACCCAGCAAAGAGGGACAGAGACACAGAAGGAACTGGTAAAAAAACTGCAAACCAAAAGAAAAACACCAACACAGATCCAAGAAAACTAAATTAAAATGCTCAAAGTACAGAAAAAAAAACAATGAACTGAGAAGCCAAAAGCAAAGAAATGAACTGAATATGGCAAGACCAGTTGAACAAAATGAAACGAGAAAGAAATCCCTTCAAATTCCAACTAAATCATTTACCTTTGCCTAAAACCTTTCAAGGGACAAAGACAGTTATGACCTCAGAATATTCCAGGTGTGGCTCGTTGGTGGTGGAACATTAAACTTGTAAAACACTTTTTGCACAAAAGTGAGGATGAAAGAGAGAGGCTCCTTTCAAATCCTTCCACTGACGATGAACAGTAGATAAAAACTGATCTCAAACAGACATCAATCATTCAGGTTCCTACCACAAATCTGCTGAAAATGTAAGGACAACGCTAACGCGACCAGTTCTGTCAGGAAGAGCGGAGTGTTGCCGAATGCTTCGTTTCATTCGCATTGCCCATCCTGCGTTGCCCTGCAACCAAACAGCAACGCTGCAGAGCGTCTTTGATTCAGCCAAACCTCTGATGTTAAAAAGTCAGACTTCTGAGTTGAGCTTTACAAGACACAAGTGTTTGTAATTTTCTATTAAACTGTAAGCCGATCCCCCGTTGAGTTTAAGTTTTTTGGGGTTTTTTAAATACAGCTTTTCACTTTTAAACCGAAACCAAATTCCTTCACAGAAAAACACTTTTTGAAAAAAAAGAAGAAAAATTCAAATTTTATAATTTTGACTTCAGTCTTGTAATTTCTGTAGCTAAACGTGAACGTTTGCATTTTTCATGCTTGTAAGATGATTTGAGAAATGCAGGAACAAATGTTTGCGCCACTATATGCATAATAGTAAAATGTTAAGTTTTCTTTAAAAATTTAGTTTTTTCAAACATCCGAGTTTTTATTTTGGATGCTTACATTTAGTTGCACCATTTTAAACATTACTTTGATCTCAAATAACCATTTTAAACATTATTTTTGATCTCAAATAACCTTTTTGAGCGTTATTTTGATCTTAATGAGCCATTTTAAACGTTAGGCTGTTTGGATGGAGGTGTGTTTATCTATCGTTCTTGAAGACAAGATGTTCCAAACTGATTTTCTATCTGCTCTGATAAATAGCTTGGAGTAACTGAAGAAAATCCGAGTTTTTTTCCTGAACGGAATCTGAACTATGCAAGATTCATGAGATGCAAGTCACACAGCCGCCTCATGACTAAAAGAAAGTAACTAATATCCAGACCAGAGGCTCTGATGCTCTGCTGACGGATTAATTTGAACAGAAATTAAGTTTTTCTGTTTCTTCTTTTCTCAATAACTCCCATCAATCAGGTAGATCTTATTCATTCTTATAAGAAATAAAATATCTGGGATTTAGTGAAATTACGAGGCATTAAACTAAGTTTAGGGAGTTTCAGTTAAATCAGGGTTACTTGTTCTTGAACGTGTGTCGACATTATGTGATTGCATCATGACTTCTTGTTGTGATCATGAACTGATTAATTTTGATTTGATCCTCGGTGCCAACATGTAAAGCCAGAGAAAAGAAGGATAGAGGTATAATAATCAGTCATAAACAACACAAAGCTAATGACAGGTTGCATAATACTTCTCTTTATGGCACGTCAGCCACGTTATAAGTGTGATGTAACAGACTTTCTGCAGCCATGTTTGAGGAACAAATCAATGTAAATGCTGACGGCTGCAGACAGGATGAGCTTTCTGTGATTTCAGTTCTGGATCAGTAAACTTACCGTTTATTCGGCCTGTGTTATTTGTTTTAAGAGACATCTGAGGGTTTTTGATTAGAGGAAATTAAACTGTTTATCTTTGCAGGAGATTCATGAAGATACAGAAAAAACCGTCACCTCAGTCTTTATTTTAAACCTTCACATCACATGTTTGATTTAAGTTTTCTTTTCAAATATCAGAAAATAACTTCATCAAATTTCATTAAAACTCAAAGTTACATTCTGTCTTGGAGCGTTTTTTGTTTTTTCTTCTCTGAAATTAGCGTTAAAATATTAGCAAGATAATCCTTTTAGGCTTTTTGGCCACTAATTCAAATTTTTATGGAGTATTTGCATTTTCAGCTAATGCAAACTGAGTTTGGGAGGAAAAAAGCAAAGAATCGTTTAAATGTTAACACTTAAAGCCCTTTGTTACTTTATGTACTTCAGATTCTGTTTTTATATGTCTGGTTAAGTTTCCAATAACCCAGTTCCAGTTACTCTAGGTTACTCTAGGTAACTGGAACTGTTGTCATCTCAACACCAAAACAAAGGAAGTGTTGGCTGACTTCAGAAAGTCTGTGGTTCCATGCTGGGCCAGGACATTGAAGTTGTGCATACAAATACCAGAGTGTCATGAAAAGACCTGGAGTGTCTTATTCTGTGCTGCAGTGTGAGGGGAGGGACATGTAAGATATAAAAAACAGCAAGTGAATGGGCAAAATTATGAAAAATGCTAGCTTGGCTCCTAGCAATGGGCTTATGTTGTCATGGTGAATAAAAAGCTGACTACTCCATCTTCATTGGAATAATGATCATGAGAGCTATAACTCGTGACTAAAGGAAGATGATGATGGACACAAGCAGCTGAAATAGACTTCTCCCTAAAGGCGGCTGGCTCAGCTTTGGTTAAGAGGAAGAAGTGGCATCATGCAGGGAGTAAACCTGACTCTGATTCTCTGTGAAAAGTGAGACTTGCACAAGTCACTTGGAGTTCATTAGACTATTCTGGTTAAACAGAATTTGTTAATTAATGCCTCAGTAGGAAAAGTTGTAGCAAACGCTGAAGGAAACAGTGTTATCAGAAAGCTAACAGCTTCTGGCACTCGTCAAGATCACAAGCCCACATACCACTTTGCTCAGGAAATTGTTCACCAGATCTTTGACCCTTTTCATGCTCATTCAGAGTCAGAGAAGTTGTGCCAGATACTCACCTTATTAAGTCAGAATCAGAGCAGAAATACAATCCATCTATATGCTTCCACATTATTAGCATTTGAAATCAGTTGTTGTTAAATGTTGTGACTCTATAATGTGATGAATTACAGCCAGACTTTTAAAACCCAGGTTAGAATGCCTGTTTGTTGAGTCTGCAGCTCTCAGACTTTCATCCCTGGTTCTTCTTCTCTGCTGGATAAATCTTCATTTAATGAATTCAACTGTTTCGTTAGTGCAACAGTTTTGGGGGTTTTTCTAGTTTAGTTTCAAATAATATAAAAATGAACAAAATTGTATGATGGCTACCTTTTGGATTGTTCAGTAATAAAGTAATTATAAAGTAATAAACAAAGTAAGTCTAAGTTATGAACTTCATTTAGCAATATTTCCTGTTACTGTGGTCAACTAGAGAGCATTTATCTTAACATTTAGCTGTCAAAGGTGTGCTTTTCATGCATTTTCTGAATGAACAACTCTTGGTCGCAGTGACGGGTTAAACTGTACTTGACCTACATGTGCAAACAGCACGTCTGATGAGAGCTTGGCTTTCTGAAAGCTGCAGACTATCTGCTGGTTTTTATCTGTACAGTGGTGCTTAACTTTTTAAAAATAAAACAAATTGGGGAAAATCGCGTATGTGAGCATGAAGCCTATCACAAAAAGATAAATCTAAGTGTAATCGTTGAGGAATAAAATCTTTTCAAATAACTTTTATCTGAACCTATCAAACTGAGTCTCGAGCATCTCGCCTCTATAAACGATCTTTTCTTACGACAGCGCGGTTTTTCATAACTGTTCATCTGTGCCTTTGTCTGATTGGCTGGGGGCGGAGGGTTTCTGTTGATTGGCTGGTGGGCCAGGCTACATTATAACTATATAATATGTGAATGTGCGACTCCAGCTCAGAGCTGAAGGGCGGAGTTAGTGAAAGAAGAGCTGAATGAAAGGCCGGCGAGGAGCTGCGACATGACAGACTGAGAAACCGAGGCAACAAAAAACAAATTAAAGAAGATAAAAACGGCTCTTCGACCCAGCGGAGGATCTAAACCAGAAGGAGGAATCGGTAAGTTAAGTCCCAGCGGAGCTGGTCGCGCGCGAGGCTACAGCGGCAGGTAGCTAGCACATGGGTCAGAGTGACGTAATAATGCTGGATTATGGAGCTGCTGCTGTTAGCCTGGAGTATAACACCGTTTATTGATGAGAGCTCCGCAGCTTCCCGGCCGGCCGGCTCAGTGGGTGGGTGTGTGTCGGTGGGAGGGAGGTCCTCACTTCGGGTTACGTATCCAGTCACCGCTGGCCCACATCCAGGACCCATAACTCTGTTACATAGATGAAACTAATTCCGATATATTCTCTATAGATGTACTTTGATTTACTAATCTGCTGGTTGATTTTTGCTCTTACATTTTTTAAATCAAATTTTACTTACAAAACGCCGATTTAAAGGTTTTTATCAATTAAAAGTTGCGATGAAGCCGGTTAGGGCTGAGAGACTAAACATAGCGTTGGTATTTATAGGATTTATTCCTAATGTGCCTCTATGAGCTAGAAGTAAAATAATCTGAAACCTTCCAGCTTGATTTTTGTTTGCCTTTCTGACTTGATTTCCATACTCAAGCAGCTACATGTTTATTGAGCCAAATATAAAATACAACAACAGAACTGATATTGTTCTCCATCTATTATCTCTGTCGACCTTATTGTCACAGTTGGAAGGAACACTGAGTGCAGGATAATGTAAATGTCCAAACATTTTCATCCTTTTTTTCTGGGTTCACTCAGATTTCTACAAGCTTAGCAGCATTTTTTCTATTTTTATTAATGGAGGAGTTCTACAGAATCGCACAAACATTGTAGCATTTGGGTTTGAAAACATTGTCTTTGCATTCTGCAACAATTGGATCACTTTAACCTTGACTGTAGCAGGTCCAGCAGGTCTTGGGTCTTCATAAATAAAATCCTATTAGCCGTCTGGTTGGAGCAGATGGACCAAACAGCCACAGGTTATATGTGGTCTGCAGGGAAAGGGAAGGCGTTTTATGGTTTTCATGCCTTTGAATGCCTCCTGCATATCTTGGCAGGCGTCCACAGCGAGCTTACAACAACGCTGCCTGGAAGTATTTAATGTAGAAGTTAAAACACTCCTTAAGTGCTCCAGAAGAGCTGAAGCTTAACAAGGTTTTGGGAAAATCCTGCTCGATGTTTTGAATGTGTGATAAAACCCCGTCCACTTTCACATTTTGTTCATTTTTTTTTAATTAATTCTGCAGAAAAGATATGAGACGAGCCTTTCAAAAATATTTTCAAGCCTTTCTACTGTGAGGCGTAATTAATTATGTATCTTAGGAGCTTCTTCAGTGCGTCCAAATGCACATAAAAGTGTTATTGGAGATGAGCGAGGGGGAAGACATGCGGTAAATGTCACCAGGCCGGGAATTGAACCTGCGACCACTGCCACAAAGATGAAGGCCTCAATACATGAGTCACGCTTTGCCACTGCACCACCACAGCATCCAGTTTGAAACGTTTTAGTGCTGAGTATTGACACACAACTAAACAATTGGGAGATAAATGCTGTGACTTTCCACAACTTGTTTCTGCTCGTAGTTGTTGCTCCTCACGCTTTAAGACACATTCCTGCATGTTTCTACCTCCACCTTTTCCTGCTGGATGCTTATAACTGCATAAATTGTCATTGGTGACTAAAATCAGTTCCAATTGAGTTTCTTTTGCCTCTAAAATTTTTGTCTTCATTGATCCACTTTTCATTTAGTTTTTATATGTTAATCCCCCACCAAAGGTTCAGGGACAAATAAGGATTGCTGATGTTTGCGGCGCGATGGTTGAACTACAACAGCTTTTGTGGCATCAGAATCGCATCATCATGGTTTGAGAGAGAGAATATTCCAGAGAGTACTCGATCACTAAAATATTCTTTTACAGCAGCTCAAGTTAAAAACATTGTATCTCATTGTAAGATGCATCACTAAGACAGGAATCTCTGTGTGTTGATTCACACCAGCCCTGTTTAGTTCGCTTTAACTGAACTGAAGTCTGTTTAGTTTGTTTGGGGAGGTGTGAACACTAATCGTACTCTGAAAAAAGCTAACTCTGATTCGCCTACAAACCTCAGTCTGGGTTCAGTTGAAGTGAACTGTGTTGCGGCTCGAATCCATTTATGAACGCCACGCAGACCAGAAACCGGCTGGTTACTTTGACTCAGTGCAGTGAAGAAGAAAACCACTCTGCAATCCACAGCATTTCTGTAACAAATGTTTAGATTTTGGTCCCAGTCAAACCATCAGACTATCAGGTGTGAAAACACCTTTTCTCTTGCCGTGGATCAGACTCTTCCCGAGCCAGAATGATGGGGATTGAAAGCTGAAAAGATCAAAAGCAGCCTCATTTTTATTAAAGTACAAAATTATTATTCATGAATATTATTCATCTGGTTTGACTCTCAATGTTAACTTAAAAAAAGAAATGAATTAATGGTGTCAGGACTTGATATAGAAACCCACCGGGACGTTAAAGAGACAATTAGCATTTTTTAAATGCCAAACATTCAGATTGTAAACAGTCATAGTTAAAGCAGGTTCTTCATTTCGCTGATTATAGGTTACATAACCCTCCAGTCATTATCATCTCACGTTCCACGCTGACGTCCTGCATGGAGCGGTGTCGGGTTTCTGCCGTGTCACCTCTGATCCGAGGCGCCTGCAGCGCGTGACATTCCACTTTTTGATAATTTCAGGCTCAGTGTCGGGTCGGCTCTGATGCTTGTTTGTTTGTTTGTGCAGCAAAACTTACGAGAAGGTTTGATATTTGGGAGGAAAACCTGCTGAACCAGAATGGTGAGCATCCAGGTGTTTTCTGTTGCTTTGAGTGACGAGGAAACATTTGCGTATTTGTTCCACAGTCAGAAAAACAACCTGGTGCTTTGAAATAATTTTAACCCAACTGGATCCAATTTTACCTGTTTTATAAAATGCTTGTTAAAAGTATTCACCAAAGACAATATGTGTCACAATAACACATTTTGCTGGATGGTAAGTTGTCCCAAAAATTATTGTGATAATAATAAAAATTGCCTTTTTTGACAAATTTTTTCCTCCAAAAAGTTCTTTATTGTAAAAGTGATTCCTTCTAAATGACAAAAAAGTTACTGCATAAATATTCAGTTAATTCAACAGAGGTCCAGCCAATGGTTGGACTGCTTTCTTTTCTGAAAAGGAAATACATAGATTAAAGCTTAAAAACCAAAACTTTGAAGTTATTGCCCTGTACTAAATTACCTCTTGGAAAAGTTTTTACAAAAATAATTTTCATGGTGAGATAATTTTTTCGTGTCCAAAGAACAGAAACTAAATTGAGAGTTGATTTGCTAACAATGAAAGGATCTTTCTGTTCTTTTGCATCACAGATAAAAACAGAGCCGGATCTTGTCACGTATATCTCGTGATGATCAGCTTTGATTGGCTCGTCTTTTGTCTTTTTTTTGGTTTTTTTTTCTTAAATAACGCAAAGCCGTCCGTTTTTTAATCTCCTAAACGCTGCAGTAAAGAGCACATACCTGTAGCCAAAAGATAAAGTCGACACCCAAAGGCGCTTTTCTGGAAGAGTGGATTGTTTGCAATGCTGGAGGAAATGGTTTGCTGTGGCCTCTGGTCACAGTTCGCTACCATTCGGATAGTATCATACTTTAAACAGAAACCAATTTGTGTTTTGTTACAGGATAAAGAGTGGAAAGCGATGCTGTCACTGTAAATACGTTGGTTAGTGTTTCTGGGAGTAAACTAACGAACCCAGTCAGGGCGGTAGGGCTGCCGGAGCGGCACGTAGTCCTGAGTGACTTTGGTGCTGAGACCCGCTCGTGTCTGGGCTCCATGCCAGCTTCGTCGTTCCACTTATGTAACCTCTCTTCATCTCTCCCAACCCACCTCCTGTCCCTCTTTCGTTTTCTCTCCTTTCATTTCTTTATGCTTCTCCTATGCTGTTGAGTCAAATTTTTCTACCTCATTCCTTTTCTCACACGTTCCGTCCTCACTTGTCTGCATTCGTCTGTGTAAGCATGACTGTGCAGTTTCTGAGAGTCAGCCGCTGCCCTCGGATCGCCGGCCCGGCCCTCTGGACGGGGCGTGCGTCCAGAGTCCATGACCTCATGGCTGCTGAAGTGCAAACCCAGCAGTGAAGTTTATATTAATGGAGCTTCAATGTGCTGGAGGGGAAATGTGAGTCATGAGGCTTCAGAGGAAACTTACTCTGGGCCTGAAGGTTTTAACAGTCGGGAGAGAAGCTATTTCTAATTTCTGTTTTCTTCCACTCTGGTAATAAAACCGGTGAGCTTCAAGCTGCTTTATAATATTTATAAATGTAAATGGGATGAATTAATAATACATCAATTATTGGCATGATAAATTAAATGATTTATCATTTTTTTTCTTTTATTCTCTTTTGGGCTCAGCTAAACCTTTTTTTAAAGAACCATTTAATTTACTCCATAATTCATTTGATTTGTTTTTGTTGTTTTATTTATTTATTTTGGATTTATAAAATGACTTCCAGTTCCAGCGTCAAATGTTCATAAAGATTTAAAGTTTATTGATCTATGAAAATATGTTCTTGCATTATTTCATCATTACTTGAAAATGGTCTCAAAACAACAATATTATCGTTTATCGCAAAACTTTGTGGGACGATTTATCGTATAGAAAAATGTGTTTTTGTGGCCGATCTGTGTACTAATCTGAGAAACCAGAGGAGCTGATGAGTTGACGTTAAGTTACAACCTAGATTTTATTTTGAAAAAGCAGAATATAAACCACGATAACAAATTTTGCCGGATGATAAATTCTCCCAGAAGTTATTGCGATAAATGATTATATTGTTTTGAGACAATTTTTAGGGAAAATAACAGAAATGGCATAATAATACAAGAACACATTCTCAAAGCTCAATAAACTTTAAATTGTAATGAACAATTAACACTGCAACTGGAAGACAATTTAATTATCTAAAATCAATAAAAAACAGAAACAACAAATGAAGTGAATTATAAAGTCTTTGTAAACAAAACAATCCTTAAAAAAGGTCTAGTTAAAGCACCAGTTTGAAGGCTTTCAACATCCTGTGTTTGGTGGAAGAAGAGGAACAATAAATGAAAGTTATTGAGCATAAAGTCACGGGGCTGAAATCTAAGAATCTGAATCGGAACCAAACGGAAATGTTGACTCATTGTCTCACTTCCTTCCTGACGCTCCGTCACCTGTGAACATCCCAGGTTGAACCTCGGCGCTAAACCTCGAGGCCAAACGGAGGAAGTGGGACTGAAAACGATCTCACGTCATGTTGGTGACCGGACTTTGTTCCTCTCTGTTGCAGAAGAAATGGATCTGCAGCATAAAGAGACGACGTCTGGAGAGATTCTGCCGGTCGTGATCATCGGTAAGACAAACCTTCGCTTCATTCATGCTGAGAGGTGAAATGGAGGACAGTTCAACTTCAAACAGGGAAGTAATCTTAGAGTCACATAAGTTTTGGTGCTTCTCGTCTGAGGCAGCTGCATGCAAGATTAAGAACTGAACTATTTATTTTTCTGCCGTTGAGTTGAATTCCCATTCAGAGAATAATGGAAACACTGGGAGTGGAGATGAGGTCTGCTTGTTTACATATTATGTGCAAATATGTGGAAGTGAAAATGCAAATTGTTTTTCCTCTCGTGCTGAGGCATTGTATATATATTTAAAAAAAAAAAAAAGATCTGCTGACTCATGCAACAGATGTTCATAATTTTCTGCCTCCATCATGTTTCTACGCCTGTCACAAGAACTTAAACAATAAATTGTCCCTGCAATAGTTCCTATGAGATATATTTGTATATATATGAAAAATCTTCTTTGTCTGTAAATGTGTTCTACTGTAAACAGTATTTTTTATTTCTTTAGTTGCAGATGCATATTTGCTACATTTGATCAAACCTTCATTAAATTAATGTTGTTGCATTAAAAAAGGTTTTTATTCCAAAGTATAATTTAATTATTTGCATCTTTTAATGTTTTTCAAATACTGTGGGGAGAAAAAGCCTTAAGTGGTTAAATGAAAAATATGCAAATTGTGTCAATTTTCTTATTTGATTAATTGTCCAAACAGTTGATAGAATAATCGATTATTAAGGTAATTTCCAGTTGCAGATCTAACATATTGATAATGGAATAATAATAATAATAATGCCAATTTTCCTTCTCAAAGACGAATAAATTGTAAAATATCTTTGAGTCCCAGCGTGAGGTGTTCTTAAAAAATTACATATTCAAATTATAAATAAAAACAACCAATAATAACAAATAAAATGGAAATAAAAACAAACCAAAACCATAAATAAAACTGATTATGAAATAAACGTCTGTAATTATCAGAATGGAAATGATTCTTTTCATTTTAGTTTCTTATGCCAATGATTTATTAATTCCTTTTTGTGACAGGCCAACATGTTTCTCAGGAAAAACAGAATATTCTGAATTTTCTCAAATTCTAACTGAAATCTCAGAATTTCAACTTTTTTTGTCAGAATTTCAGATTTTAATCCCAGAAATCAAAAGTCTGTATTTTTTAAATTTCCAATGCCCTCCTGTTGCCTAGGTAACGGCCCCTCCGGGATCTGCCTGTCTTACCTGCTGTCAGGCTACGCCCCCTACCTGTCGGCAGAGGGATGGCACCCGAACCCCCTGCTGCACAGCAAGCTGTCGGAGCGGCCTCACCTGTCGCTGCTGGAGCAGGTAACCCGGCCCGTTCCGCCGTGACGCTCGCGTCGGTTCAGGCCGCATCTGAACCGAGCCTCTCTGCAGGACCTGGAGTATCTCTGCGAGGGCCTGGAGGGCCGGTCCTCCAACCCTGTGGCGGTGCTCTTTGACTCGTTGCTGCTGCCGGACAGCGACTTCGGTCTGGACCACATGTCGCCTCTGGAGTGGCGGTACGAACCGGAGCGAGCCATTCCCCACCTGGTTCTGGGAAAAGGCCCGCCTGGAGGCGCCTGGCATGTAAGGCCCACCGTCATAACATTGTCTTCATTGATGTTTTTTTTTTGTGACTTTTTGTCTGAATTGAGAGTCTGAGTCTCTGACGTTAGTTTTCGCTCCTTCCAGGCCATGGAGGGATCCATGCTGACGCTCAGCCTGGCCAACTGGATGGAGCTTCCCGGGCTCAAGCTGAAGGACTGGATGAGAGACAAGCGCAGGTTCGACCCGCATCAAAGAACCACGTTCTGTAGGCAGACATGGGCAGCAACTGGTCACATTGTTTTAGTGAGAATATTTCTACTTGAGTAAAAATATGTCGAAGTTGTGTTTTAAGATAGATAAATCTAAAAATATATATGTATGTATTTTAAAAATGTTTTAAATTTACAAAGATGAACATTTAAATCAGCTCTAATGTTGTGGCTAACCTAGATTAGCTTATTTAAGTTGTAGCGTACGATTGGCTTAAAGATTTGGGTTTTGAACCTTTTATTAAGTTATGTTAAAGTATAAAACTTGGATGAATCTTTGTGTTAATTTACAGGTGAAAGAAATTAGCTGAATAACGGTTTTGGAACCTGGTACCTGCTCTTTAGCCCCGTCCGTTGCTACGTTGCTAAATGTTGTTGACGTTTGTTTTTGTGGCAGAAATGTGAGGAACGACCGCGCCACCCCGGCAGAAATCGCCTCCTACTATGAGCACTACGTATCCAAGATGAACCTGGAGCAGAACTTCGCCTGCGGGACCACCGTTACCGTGGTAACCAGGGAGTCCGGTCAGCAGGACGGGTCGCCGCCCTGCTGGAGAGTGTCGGGACTGCAGCGGAGAGACGGCGAAATTCTAGGAAGTGAGTTTTATAAAATACAAACAAAATAAATTAAACCTTTAATCTTTAATGGTTTAAAGAGTATTTTCATCATTTGTGTTCTTGCTGCAGACGGTTGCTCGGTTACGGAGGAGGTGCCGTTCTCACTGTTGGCGCACAACGTGGTCCTGGCGACGGGAACGCACGACGTGCCGGCTCGGCTCGGCGTGGACGGAGAGTCGCTGCCCTTTGTCTGCCACTCCTTCTGGGAGCTGGAGGCGGCCATCGCCCGCGGCGAGCTCGACCAATCCGCCGACCCCGTGCTGGTGGTGGGGGCGGGGCTTACGGCGGCCGACGCCGTCCTCGCCGCTCACCACCTCAACACGTCGGTGTGCCACGCTTTCCGGCGCTCGGTCTCGGACCCCGGGCTCATCTTCAACCAGCTGCCCAAACTGCTCTACCCAGAGTACCACAAGGTGAGGCGGGTTCTGGGCAGGGGCGGGTTCTGCAGACCCAAAGTGGGTGTTTCCACAGCGCAAACTCTGATTGGCTAATTCCAGCAGCAGAGATTGTTCGGAAACTTATTTACCAATAAAATAAGAACAATGTCTTCAGGCCAGTTTAAGCATCATTATTTTTTCAATTGATATGTTTTTTATTATTTGTTTTTAACTATTTATGTGATTTTCACATTATTTAAGTAACAAAACCTGATTTTGTTTTTCGTGTCATGCTAAGATGACGTTTAGCTCTCCAAGCTTTTAAGGATCTCTAATAAAGTCGCCACTGTTATTAAATTTTACCATTAGAGAGACCACAAGCAGAGAAAAGGAGAAAATTTCATCCAAAATCTCAGAAATGTTGAAATTAACCTCAGAATAATTTTTTTTCAGAAAAACCAAGATCATTTTTGACTTTGGAAAGTAGGACATTTCCAAGGTTTTTTCTAGGAAATTTCTGAGATTAAGTTGCAACATTTGAGGTTTTTTGCAGCAAATTTTTGATTTTTCAAACTCGTAAATTTTCTACAAAAAGAACTTCAAAAATAAAAAATCAGATTAATCTCAAAATTTCAAATTGTTTTCAGATTTTTAAGTGTTGAAAATCACAAATTTCCTAGGAAATAAACACGTTCCCTAATAGCTCTGAGTAGCTATAAACATTTATTAAAAAAGAAAAGCTTCTAAATTTGATTTCGTCCAATCAGGTCCTTCACCTGCTCGTCCAATCGTGTTGCTCTTGATTTTATCCGTCCAATCAGGAGCGGCTCTTCCTTTAGAATCACCTGCTTGGTCTGCAGACTTGCCTTCTCGGTTCTGAGGCCGGCGGTCGGTTTGTTGGTCGGTCCGGTTCTGATCTCTGCTCTTTTCAAGGTCCATCAGATGATGACACAGCAGCAGCACCAGACCGACCCTTCGGACCGAGCTCAAAACCTTCACCCGCCTCCTTCCTCCTCCTTCAGCTCGCCTTCCTCCTACCCCGGCTACCTGAGCTATCCCTGCCACCGGGTCGTTGCCTTCCGGCCCGACCGGAAGTGCATCCTGGAGTCGGACTCTGGCGAGCAGACGGTGGTCCCGGTCTCCAAGGCGCTGGTTCTGATCGGCGCTCATCCGAACCTCTCCTTCCTTCGCGACAACGGCCTCTCGTTAGGCATCGACCCAGAAGAGCCAATTTCCTGCCGGAGGAACCCGATCGACGTGGACCCGTTCACAAACAGGGTTCTGGCGGCGGACGGGCCGGGAATGTACGCCATGGGCCCGCTAGTCGGGGAGAACTTTGTCCGGTTCCTGAAAGGCGGGGCGCTGGCCATCGCCGGGGATCTGTGGAAGCGGCGCAGCAGCGAGGAGGAGGCCGTTACGCCGGACAGCCGGGTCGACTGCCGGATAGACGTCCGGGTTCTGGACTCGTAGCTCGGAGCTGAGGCAAACGGACCGACTGGAAAACCCGAGATCAACTGGACCTGTTCTGGGATCAGCTGGAGAAACGGCAGCAGGACGTTTCTGTTTGGACCCGATTTGCAACCAGATACAAGAACTGTTTTCTGTAAATTTTATGATTATTCATTTTTTACTGGAAATATTTAAGTTTCTTCCAAGTTTTCAAATTATTTAAACGTTTAGGATCCGTTGCTAACGGCGACGTTTTAGGGCCAGAACAAGAAAACAACATTTTAATTGCAAAAATAAAGTCATGCGATTTAAAGTCGCACAATATAGTCAAAATAATGAGAGAGTTGTATTAAAGTCACAATTATCAAAAAGTGTGAATACGGGAACAGCCATACTTACGAGAATAAAGGAGCAACAATATGTTAAAGATGCATCAAAAGTAAATATTATAACATAAATATGTTATTAAAGTTGCAAAATACATAAAGTCGTGATAATTCATGGATAAAATGGTTCGCTAAACTAATTTTGTCTGGCCCTAAAACTGCGTTTATGCTGACAATTCATTTTAATATTTAAAGCTTAATTGGTTATTTTTACTGCAGCTTCCAGTTTGTTTGCTGTTTTAAACGACTAATCTGTTAAATTTCTGTTTTTATAGCACTTTATTATATCTGTGCTGCTTTTTATTTCATGTTTAATCTTGTAGCCTGTTTTCTTTATAAAAACTTTTCTATTTATTGATTTTACTAAGCAAATATTAGTAAAAAAATGTCTTTTCTATTCTAATTTTTCAGTCCATTAAAGGTGTTACTTAGTTAAATCAAGCCATAAAAATAACTTTTAAAATCAACATTTTTATATTTCCTTTTTCATCCTCAGATATTTTTCTCACTTTCAAATATTTTATTTACACCTTTTTGTACTGAAGCAATAATCAGCATTAAGTTTCAACTCAACATATATTTACATCCAAAACATACTGTGGCATTTTTAAATTAACATTTATGTATCGTTTCCTTTGGGATCTGTTGGGATTTCCTGTAAGAAAATTGTTGTAATATTTTTTAATTTGGTGTAAAATGATCCTTTTTATTTTTTTTAATGCTGCAGTAGCTTTTGAGTGTAAATGTTGACAAGATTCGGTTTAAGTGCCTTGAAACTTCATTGGATTCTTACAGAATCGTCTCTGTTTGCGTCATTGCCGTGCAGATAAATCCAGACCTTCTGTTTGCAGGTGCTGTTTATAATAAACAGGAAGGTTTGTTCCAGGAAATTCCTCATCTGTGTTCATTTCTATCGAAGTTTGAGTTCAGCAGAAATATTGTCTCTGCAATTTATCATGTATTTACAGCATATACAGTGGCACAGGCATTTGTCCCTCTTCTGACCCTAATCATCTTCTGTAAATATGTCCAGTCAAAATACATAAGAGTCATCAACTCATTTCAGACCTGTGAAGCTGATTTTATGCTGTAACAGCCTGCCATAGGGTTCACCTGGAGAAAGAATGACGACACGAGGCAAAAGCTTCTGGAAAGATTTAATCTCACGTACTTTTCACTTTTCTAACAAACAGTCAGGGTGATGTCAGATGCAAAAAAAAAAATCAAGTCCCATCAATCTGAAGCTAACAGCCATGAGGTTCAGAGGTCAAAGCAGGCCGCCGGTCGGTCGGTTTGACGTGGCGCGGAAACAGGAGGGAGGTGGATGAGCATGCAGGTTTATTCATTTTATTTCTTAATCGGCTCTGTTGACGTAAGAGTGAAACAAACCAACAATCAAAGAACACACGAAGACACGTTGAACAGTTTTCCCCACCGGAACCGCAGGTCCAGAGCAAGGCAGCAAAGCCGAGTCAGCTCCAATAATAATAATAATAATAATAATAATAATAATACTGCTTCTATTCTCTCCTCCTAACAACATCTTTACATTTTTACACTTTTAAAGATGGGGGACAAACCACTTACCCGTATCTGTGGGTAAAGGTACAATAAAAAAATAAATTATCACCTTAATAAACCAAAAATAAAATATAATATTTGCTCTGTTTGGTTCCTGCTCCTGAGGCTGAGTACCTGTTGCTGTCCAGCAGGGGGCGGTGCCGCGCCTCGGCCAGCCTCAGCCTCAGGCGGAGGAAGATCCACGAATTGATTGGCTCCACTCCAGCCAGAGACACGGACACGTTATTGCCACTACTGCCGACAGCTACAGGACTCCAACATAGACTTATATATAAATATAAACTTCTATATTTTGAGGCAGGGCTGCGTGATAATTCAACACCAGCGAAACGTTCAAAAGGAATTTAATTTATTTATTTTTGGTCTCAGTTCCCATTTCTATCAGAAAAATATTATATTACCGAGCCCTGATAGTTGAGGGTGTTGTTACTCTTTTAATCAGTGCTATTAACAAATCCCATGGAAAGGCGCCATGTTGGCCTTCAGGTGCTTCAGAGCTCATGTGAAATGCGAGGACCTTCACAAAACCCCCCCAAAAAATAGAAAAACAGAAAATTCACTTCATTTCTGAGAACAAACAAACTGAGCTCCATCAGTGCATTCATGCCGGGCTTTTTTCCATGAGATCCGCTAACAGCAAAAAAACAGAAAAACCAACATCTGGACACCACTGAACCAGATCTTAAAGTGACATTTATGCTTCAAATATTACAAATGAGCTTCACAGGACACAGGCCACGTTAGATTTCTGATTAATCCCCAATGTTTAAAGATAAAACGGTTACATTTCCCTCTGGGGGCCTGTTTCTGCTGCACTGCATTGCCGATTCCCCTCCCAGGGGGCGCCGCTGCGCTCTTCCAGAACCACCTGGTGCTTCGCCAGGTGTGTCTTAGTGCGTTTTCTTACTCTTACATTACTTAAGTTATCCAGGTTCTACCACGGCGTATTCGGGCCAGTATGGTTAAAAAAAAGAAACTAGTAGATTTCTGCCAAAAAAAAAAAAAAAAAAACTCAGAATTTTGAGATTAATTTAAGAAATTATCAAGAAAAAGAATTTCAAATGTCAATTTCGTTTGGAAATTTGGAGTTTCAAAAGTAAAAAATGTGCAAATCTAGTTTGGAGAAAGTGGAAAATTTTCCAAAATGTTTTCTAGAAAAAAATTCTGATTTTTTTTTCTTGCACATTTTAGACTTTTGGAGATCAGAAATGTCCTTATTTTTTCTAGAAAACTTCTGTAGTTACTCTCTAAATGTCTGAGTTTGTCAGTGGACATTTAGTCCTTTTTTGGCCCGATTCACTGCTGTGGGTTTCGGTTTCTGAGGAGCCAGGAGGGGGCGCTGCGCTGGGCCTGGAGCCGATTGGTCGGTCATTGGACGTTTCGTCCAACCACAACGTTCCCAGGATGTGGCTGTTTCTGACCGACTGGACGAGAAAAATCTTCTGAATTTTGAGCTTCACTGTGCAGAAAGTTTCCCTTAAAGATACGCTTCAATCTAGAAAAACACTCCCCCTAGTGGCCACACCGGTTCCCTTCTTCTGCCAGCCGACAAGTTGCAGTCGCAGCTTTTTTTTACATTTATGCACAAATAAAACCCTCCTCTATAGCTGCTGTTTCTAACTTTTTATCAGAACCGGCACCGTTCTGGATTGAAGCAGTAAAAATCTCCTCAGGACGGCGGCGGGCCACCTGCTGTGATGTCACCGCCGCTCTGTGGTTAGGCATTTATGTGTGATGTGAGGGAATGCTTTAAACCACGAAGGTCCTCATAAGGAGACATCATAGTTTGGTGTGCGGCCATTTTGGCGGCGCCGTCCCGTCTCCTCGGTGCGGTCCGACCTGAATGGACTCACAGTAAGAGGTGGGTGTGTGTGTGTTTGCTTAAAGACCGATCAGTCTCTAGAGTGGGAGGACTTTTTTTGTTGTTTTTAGAACAGAACCGAGCCGGTTTGGTCCGACAGAACCGCGCGGGAGCCTCTGGAGCTACGGCAGGTTCTCGTCTCGAAGGCTCTCTAGAATCCGGATCAAGTTATCCAGTCCGAACACGTAGCCCGAGTCCGGGCCGTCATGCACGGCCGTGTCGCCGCGGAAACCCCGGTAGGTTGAGTGGGCGAAGTCGATCATGCGAATGTCCACCAGAGGGGGCTGCTGAGGTGGCAGGGAGGGACATTTGGACGGGGGGCAGGGCACGAAGGGGCAGCAGTCCGTCACGATGGGCGGGAAGGGAGAGGGGGGCGCGTCTGGCGCCGAATGTCCGGGTTCCTGAGACGACAGAAGCTCCAGTACCGAGTCCTGGTCCTGGTCCTGGTCCTGGTTGCAGTCCGTTTCACTGGAAGTGTCGGAGTGAGGAGAGGGAGCAGGGAGGGGCTCTGCAGGGGCCGCGGGGGTCTTCTGCTGCCAGGCGGCGCTCTGCCCAGGGCCGGGCGCCGGGGCGGCTTCAGGCTCCTGCAGGAGAACGAGAAGAGTCGGTCAACCAAGTCCGAAACGGTCCGGTTTGCAAACTAACAGAACCAGAAAGTTCTCACACCTTATAGTCCCGTAACAGTTGTTACATTTTCAGCTGCTCTGAGTCAAACCAACCAAACAAACTGAAAAAGCTGTTCCCCTCTTTCGCGTTGTTTCCTTCAGTGGTTCTGGGTGCAGCGCCCCCTCAGGCGAGGAGGGGAACAGGTTGCCCAAAGAGTTTGGTTGGTTTGACTCCACAGCATCTGGAAATGTTGACATTTTGTTCCCAAATGAAACCAAGTCAACCGGACTATCAGGTGTAAAAACTGTCATGTTTTTGGATTGTGGGAGAAAACTGGAAGACCCGGTGAGGAACGCAGGCCAGGATCCAAACCCAGAACCTTCTTACTGCAAGGCGTCGGAGGCACCTACTAATTTATTACATTACTGTGATCATTATTAATTTAGTTATTGATTCTAGAGTCAGCAATAGCATTTATTTTCCAACAGGAGACTTAATTCTTTGAATTTTGAGAAATAAACATATTTTTATAGTACATTCTTTCTAATATGGTTTACATCTTTGTAACAGGTAGATTCACTCATAAGACTGAAGAAATTACAGTGGAAACTTGTTAAATTAGCCGGAGCAGCCATTTAATAAACTATCTGTGAGTCCAGAATTACAAAGGAAGAGTTGAAAAAATTACGATTTAATATTTGAAATCTTTCCTCGGCAGTGATCCTAGAGAGAACCATCTGAACCGCGGTTCTGCTCGGTTCTGATGCGAGTTTCTTTATTTAGCCCGTTCCCTTCCAGAGGCTGACAGTTTGGGTTCAGTCTCAGCTCCATGTCGTCTCATTTCATTCTTGAATCGCGTCTCCCTCAAGAGTTACAGACCAAAAATAGAAGCAGAAAAACCTCAGCTTGTAGTTTTACATTCAGAAACTCAAAGCGGAGACGCTCCAGCGCTGGACGGAGCGATTCAGTGAAACTTTCATTAAAAAAATTCATCTGAGCTTCCTTTCAGTCAGAAAGTATCCAAAGATTGTAAAAATAACATTTTTACATTTTACTTTTCTTTTTACTTAGACATCTAAAAAAAATTACTCAATAAGAGTAAAAAAGTATTTGGTAAGAAGGCAACTGAAGTACTTAGTAACTGAAAAAAATAATTCAATATTAAAAAAATTCTCACTGACGATGGCTAGCTTTGGTTTTACTGTCAAGTTGTTAATATAACACACTAAATATTAAATGCTTGGAAGAAAAAAGGGAAGCAGTGCTGTGCTGTTAATATGACAAGAACTACACAATAAGATCAGGAAGTTTTAATTGAGAAAAAAAATAGCAAGGGATAAGGAAGTAAGTTAGCTAAGCTAGCTTGACTATGTCAACTTTAACTTATAGATGTGCTGCAGAATTCTGCGTTTCATTTCAGTTAAAAAAATAAAATAAAATGAAAAAGAAATACAAAATTGCAACCTAAACACCAACTGACAGATCATCAGTAGAGTGCTGTTTAAATGAGTTAATCAACCACCACACTGTTAGCTTAGCTAATAGCAGCGGTAGCTAATCCACCACAGTGATCTCTTTAATAATCACATAATAAAGATTTAATTAGAAATTAAATCTGGTCCTGCTCACCTTTCCCTCGTAGATGATGAGCAGCGAGGAAGAGTAGAAGCGGTAGGATGCCTGCCTCTCTAGCACCACCTTCAGGCTGCGGAGCTTATACAGGATGGGCTCAAAGAGGTCCCGCCTCAGGCACTTCCCGTTGTCCAGGAACTGGTGGAGCGCCTGGCGGAAGCCTTCGATCGACAGGCCGCGCCCGTAGTACTTGTTCCTGCAGAGGTAATGGCCGGTGCTCAGCTGGTACACCTGCAGGGGGCGACATTTAAATAATGCATCACCAAAATCACTCTGCAGAAAGTAATGCTGGCTGCAGCTCTCTATTCCTTGTTCAAGGAAGCAGCTATTCTGCTTCCTTGAACAAGTTAGGATCAGTCTAAGCAACATATGCTCATTACTTTTTATCACAAAATGATTCTTAGATAATTAAATTTTAATCTGCTCTGTTCTGCCTATTGTGACGACGTCCTGTCACTTCAAATCCAAACAAGCTGCTGCCGGCCAACTCAACGTTTACACACGCATGTAAAAATGGCTGCAAACAGATGCACAATCATATAACCGCACATCTTTGAAAAGCAGAAGTAGAGCCTCCTGCACAGTCAACAAAAATGCACCAAGTGGATTCTGAATGGTAAGTCAACAACACTTGTGTTTTCCAGCAGCCATTATACAGTACATGCAGCAGTAAAACCAGCTGACCAAATGTGCTAGAGCTTAACCAGCACTTAGATTGTGGCTCAACAATCAGGAGGTTTTTGAAATGGCTTATTTTTGAGACATCAGAAAACATTAACTTATTGCCAAAAAAAACCAAACAGCTGGGCTCTTTTAAGCACTTGGGTTTTTTTTAGAAGCAATAGAATCCCAAACAAAGGAACAAAAATCTGCAATGTGTGAATTTTACATAATAGGTTCTCTTTAAATGGGCAGTATTACATATTAACCAGGCACAAAGTGACAATCCATATCATAATCAAGTAAATATGTTACCTTAAAGATATTATAAAAGTGCTATATAAATATCACACGACTGAAATGAAATGTCACTTCCTGATTTAAGGGCCTGTCTCTTTAAGAAACTCCTGCTCTTCCTGAAACTTCCCCTACAGGACGTCATCACCACATGGCTCCTCTTTCTTTCTTTTTTTTGGTTTTAACCAATGTTTCAGTGAGAAGTAGCTCCTATGAGCTCAGCAGTTCAACCAGGCATTTGCTAATTGCTGCTGGCTAGTCTGAAGGAGCAGAGTCAGGGGAGGGGAGGTCAGAAACTGCAGCTCTGAGGAGGAGCTGTACCTGGAAGGCGGGGCTAGGTCCACCCAGGCGCTTTGCCCTGCTGAATTGATGCCATGGAGAGTAAAGGATTTCGCAAACATCAAAGAATCGAAGCAGCACTCCGGATGAAGGATTCTAACATGAGCTAATGCCCAAAAAAGTTACCGATACCTAATACTGCCGCTTTAAAAGTAGAGGAAATAAATGATGCATTCTTTAATCAGCAAAAGAAATTGAGTAAAAATTGAACGCGACGTTTTAAATTTAAGTTATTCTGGCCACTTTTCTGCGGCTGAGTGAAGCGAGACGTTGGGTTAATGAAAGATGTTTCCGCTGCTGCATCCTGATGCGTTTCCTTCGCCGTTCTACCTGCATGCCACACACTCTGACGCCCAGCGTTGCTGAAGTGCTCTGTTCGCATTTCTTCATCTGCCGGGCCGCCTTCTCCTCCGAGGCGTCGTCGCCATGCTGCCGGGTTCCCATCTTCAGGTCCAGGATGCAGGGGAAGGAGAAGTGGTGGACGACGTTCTCCAGCAGCAGGAACTCTGGTTGAGACGCCGCAGTTAGGGAACAAAACCTGGAGGATTTCATCGGACGCAGTCCGACTCTCATCTAGTTTTAAAAATGTCACTTGGAAAAATATACAAATATATTTGATTTAAACAGAAATAAAAGATTTCTGCTTTCTTTTACACCAAAAGTTGGGATTTACAGGAAAGAAAATTTCAGCCGATTCCAATATTTAATATTTATACTTCTGTTGTGAACAATGGCTGATATCTACTGATATTATAGAAATTTGTCAACCACTTTGATGCCCTGAAAGAATAATCAGGCAAGTTTTATTAACTGAATCAATCCCGATGTGTTTACTTGTCTAAATCTTAATTTAAAATGTTGATAGACGAGAATCTATTTTCTAATTTTGCTCCTTCAAATTAAGAGACACGAGTCTCTTAATTACAGTTTTTAATCATTTGTGATTTTTTTGTGAATTCGCTGTGTTTCTGTTTTTAACTGTATGAATCTAATCACCTTCCAAAAATAATAGTTTATATCATTTTGTGCCAAAAGTTATATTTTTTTGTTGCTTAAATAAAATTCAGGTTTCAGAAAGCCATAGTCTTCGAAAGATAACATGTTTCATAGTTTTTGGTTTAACTTGTCTTTTTAAGAAGTTCTATTAAAAATAAGCTAATAAAAGATTGCACTCCAGTTTATGAAGATTTTGTGATTGCAAATATTCATGCAGATTCATGAATTTATTTGCACAAGTGAATGATTGTAAATTATTTGCAAAATTATCCCAAAAACAGTGGTGGTAAAAAACCACCACCATCGGGTTGAAGTGACCCCAACTCCCACCAGCAGGTGGCAGTATTTCTTACTTCTACTAACCTGCTGCCTCAGCCTTAGTTTTGGTCCATGATTGACATGGTAACAAAAATCGACCTATTTTAGTTTAATCTGTCTGTTTGTTGTTGTTTTTTTCTTATATTTTTTTCTGTAGTTTTTTTTTTGGAAGGGCTTTAATGAAATAAAATACAACAGAAATCCCTGCAAATATTTCTAAAGGGGCACCAAAAAAATCATTAATTCTGATAAGGGAAAATATATATATATATATATATTCTGAAATCCTGGAGGAACTGCAAAACAAAAAGACTCCATGAAGCCGCTGTGCTTTGAGTTGCTGCGATGCGATTGGCCGAGTTAAACAGGTGCTTCCACAGCGGAGGCGAACAAGGTGTCCAGTCACGGGACGTCCGGCGGACGGATGAAGGATACTGAAGAGCTTGCGGTCCTTGGACTCGGATCTCATGCGGTTGAGCTGCTGCTTGTGGCACACCAGGCTCCAGGGGTTGTAGCTGATCTTCTCCGAGGCCAAGCCGCTGTTCCAGTCCAGCATCTGGAACGGGACGTCCGAGTGGACCTTTGGGTCCAGCCGGGGACTCTTCAGTTCTGTGAAACTGAAGCAGGAAAGCAGGTTGTTAATGTAAAGACTTATCGTGATTTAATGAACTGTCGTTCATTCAAATGAATAACTTCTTCCTGACTTTGCTATCTTGTTGTCATATTGTTGACAATTAGTAGCAGAGCATCACCTTCATTTTCTTTTATACATCATCAGACATTCAAGATTTAACGCGTTATATTGACAACAGCTAAAGCCAATGCTCGTCATCACCAGCCAGCAGCTTTTGGCTCCAGCTGGCAGGTGGAGGGCGGATCCAACGCATGTGACGTCATGATGCAACTCGTCTATAGTTGAGCAAGTTGACATTTCAAAGTCAGCTTGCTTAATGAATGAGGTCATTTTATTGAGGTTGGTTTATTTTGCAAAATTGCTTTGGAAACACTTTATTTGCATCATGAGTCACATGATCAACAACAGTTACTACTGTGGAAAAGACAAAGAAAAAGGTGGCAGAAAGTGGGAGGATGATGATGGTGCTGCATTTTCTGATTACTGAGAGCAACTAAAACATGGGAAAACTCTTCCCATGTTTCTTATTTAACTGAAACTACGCAGTTTTATTTGAACTAAGCAGGATATTAGTAAAGTTTTGTAATGGAAGCGCAGCTTAGTGATGTAGTGAACAGGCTGTTACTTGTCGGAGCTGTCGGTGTCGTGCGACTCCCTCCGCTCGGCCCGCTCCTCCTTGTATTCGGAGGAGGAGGAGGATCGGCGGAGGCTGCGCCGGGATTGCTTCCGCCTCGGCTGCTCCCTCTCCGGGGGGTCCCTCTCCTCCAGCTCCCCCGTCACGCCCTCCATGTTGTCCACGTGGGGGTACGCCACCAGGTTGATGTAGCCGTCGGAATCGCCTTCGAAGCACACCAGGACCACGCCTGACAGACAGAACCAGAGACGATCAGAAACAGACGTTCGATGGGTTAAAATGCTGCTGAGCTACTTTTCTAGTGACAGAGAGAACTACAGTGAATCTCAACGATATTTATCTTATTATTACCCAGGGGTGGGGAGACTAGTTCCAATGCACTTGTATCGTTTTTAAGTTAGATAGGATCAAGGCGACAGCGAGTCTTAAGCTTGTGGCTTGTTTATTGTTGTCATAGCAACCCCATAGCAACTCTCAGCTACAAGTGTGATGTCACCAGAACTTTCCCGCAAGTTATAGGAACTTGTTTAAAGGAGATAATTTATTAATTAATGATTGGCAAATTATTTCATTATAACGAGACTTTTTCCATGTTTCAAGTGAAATAATCTGCCAGAATAACGAGAACCTTCAATATTCAAGAACTATTGACTTAAGACAATAAGTCTGTATTGACTTAAGTCAAGCTCTTAAATCTTGTTGAAAAGTCACTTGTAAGTTAGTTGTGTCTTATTTCAAGTGGAATAAGACATTTGCAGTAGAAACTAGACCAAAGATTCTTGGTAAGATTTTGTGTTTTTCAGTCTGTTGTTTATAAAAGTGCTTCAGATCCTCAGTGTGATTAGACGTTTATTCAAATCTGGGATATTTTCCTAACCTGCACTGAGTGTCGGGTAACGCGCTCATCCACAGAGGCAGAAATAAACAAATCAAACCATTAAGTCCTCCTGCTCCAGATCTAATTTTCCTAATTATTTCCACAGAAACCAGGAGGAAACTCCCTCCATTCATAATAATGTCACAATAAAAGTCAGCTCAGCTTCTCTTTCATGTAATTAGTCAGACTTTCCACCTGCCAGCATCTTCTGCAGAGGCGCCTCCATCTGCAGAGCCACTGAGCAGCACAATGTTTCATCAGATAGTGTCAGAAAATATGTGGGCAAAACAACCTTGACGGCTTGGAGAAGCAGCTCCTGGGCAGCTGTCTGTCTGCTGTTATTTAATCAGCAGGACAATGGCAGCAGGCAGGGATCCAGGGCTAAATATAGGCTGGCTGGGCGGCCGTCAACATCGGGGAGGACTGGTGGGAATGCAGACCCACTGGAGAAAATATCCAGTCAGACCCACAGAGGGAGTCGCTTTCCACTCAAATACACCTGAACTTCACTTTCAGATTTCAGCAGGTTGTTTTTCTATGGATGGAATAAAATCTGCAAACACAAATATTTCTAAACGAGGAGCAGCAAAAGCAAATGAGGTGGAAAAGCAGCTGTCATGTTATCAGACTTCGGTTTTATTTTTGATATTTTGTGTTGTTTGTGTGACAAAACTGATGATTAAAAAAAAAGTTTTCATATTTTGAAATTCATCAGAACTAAAAGGAAAATTATTTTTATCACTGATCTGCATCTAATCAAATCTATTGAGATTTACTGATGATGTCATGGATCCAAACGTGGAGAAAATGGTTAAAGTACCAATCCTGAACAGACTTTTAGCTTTGGGATGTTGTCGCTGTCAGGATGAGACTTTTTTCACGATGTAATGGGAGGTTTGAAAATCCCTGCATTACCAGCAGACTGAAGATTTTTCTTTTTGGTTCCTGTGGAAACAGGAAGTTGCTCCAGTAGCACCAGCATGTCTGTGTTTCTTGTCCGTTTTTTTAAAGGCCTTTCAATCCCTCCCAGGGACATAACCTCACCAAACTGCATGCATTATTTCAGATGATTATGGAGTAATTTCTCCAAACACAACCGAATGTCTGGCTTCCAGTCTCAGTATTTGTGCTTGTTTAAACTGCGAGTTTGTCTCATTAAATCTGCTGCAATTTATTCTAACAAAGAGCTCAGTAAGTAAGTGGGTCCCGCTGGTTTCCAGTTTGTGTCGTGTCCTGGTTTTGGGAATGATTGCAGCAGGTTGATGGGATGGTTTCGTCACAGTGTCTGCTGCGGTGCTGCTGGTCTACGTGTGCAGCTGACAGTTTGGGCTCTCCGGGTCCGGCCGACCCGTCACAACAAGCTGCCAGGTTCGTGCTTTCACTTCATCTATCAGCCCAACTCAAACTCTGAACATTATTCACCCTCTTTTTTCCTTCAAAACACCCCAGTAGAAAAAAAGAAAAAAAATTCAAAATATTAAAAGGGAACTATTATGCAAAATTTACATTGTGCATGTTTTTTGTCCATTTTGGTCTCTATGCTTCTAAAAACAACTCAAGCACTTAAAAAAAAGACTCATCAAACCGATTCTGGCAACACGTTAGGTTTTTTTGGTGTCTGGAAAACAAGCCATTTCAAAAATCTCTCAAATCTTGAGTCACAGTTTGCCATTGCCTAGCAACCAGGTCTGTTACCTAGCAACCCTGGCAGAGTTCCAGCAGGTTTAGTCAGCTGGTTTTACCGCTGCATGCGCTGTACAATGGCTGTTGAAAAAACAAATGTTTTCTTGTTGATTTGCCGTCCAGAAACCTCTTGCTGTGTTATTATTGGTTGAGCAGGAGGTTCCACTGATGCTTTTCAAAGCTATACAGCTGTATAATTGCTTATCTGTTTGCAGCCATTTTTATGTTTGAGTACAAACGTTGGGTTGGGGGCATGGCCAGCAGCAGATGATTTGGATTTAAAGTGACAGGAAGCCCTAAACCAGCTCAAAATACACAGAGCTGAGCAGAATAAAATCTCTGTCTAAAAATGATCTTGTGCAAAAAATTTTATGAACATGTTTTGTTTTGTACAGATCTATTCTAACCTGTTCAAGGAAGCATAACAGGGCAGCTTTAAAGAAAAAAGCCCCCCAAAAAGCCCTCCTCGTTTTAACAGAGTGATGAACAAGGCGCCTGCTCCATCAACCAGGATGTATTTCTACTAACAGGGAACAGGACCAACGCTGTCGGCGTTTGTTTGGGTCTGTTTCTACATCATCAGGCTGTCAGGCAGATCCAGCAGCGGCCGCTGATGGAGAACAGAGCCGCGACGTCTCCTCTTCCATTAAACATCCGGATCTCCTTCCTCCTCTGCGTCATTCTGCCACTGCAGCCGTTTAGCAGCGAGTTATTCTGAGCCAAGCGAATATTACAGAGAGACTTACTAAATTAGTTGATGATTATTTTGGTAATTGACTAATAAATTCAGCTCCAGTCATGTGTGCAGCAGGTTTCATAATGCTGCATTGAGATGAGGCTTGGCGGCATGAAGAGCCCAGCGGTTCTGATCCGAAACATCAGAGAGCGGCGACTGACCTTTATACTCAGGAGTGAACTCCTTCATCTCAGGAGGCAGAGACTCATAGAAGCGCTGCTCTCTGCTGATCAGAGGCTTACACACGGTGTGGTCATCGTACCGCATCATGCTGGTGTGACCCCCCACCTGCAACACACACACACAACACACACACAGACACACACAGACACACACACAGGTATGAAAAGCTGCCCGGCATCCTGAATTCACAGAAATAAACAAACTGCAAAGACACTAAATCTACAAGTATTTTTCGTCTAGTTTCTAGTGCAAACCTTAGAACCCTTGAATTAACTTAGAAACAACATTTTAGCAAGACGCAGGCGTTTGATTTCGTTTGTTTTAAAGGTGATCTGTTAGGACAGACCCAACATGTTCAGAATGATTCTTGGATAATGAGATTTCAGTCTGGTCTGCCTCTTTTGAGCTGCGTCCTGTCACTTTAAATCCAAAATGAGGTGAAACCAGCTGACCAAACATGCTGGAGCTCTGCTGGGGCTGCTCGGTAACTGCTAGGCGCTGATTTGTGACGTTACATTCAGAAAGTTCTTGAAACAGTTCGTCTTCCAGACATACAAAAAACATTTCCTTATTGCCAGAAAACAGCTGGATGGTATTTTTTAAAGTGCTTTAAGAAGCATCAAATGTTGCCTTTAGTTAATTTCTTAATATTGATGAAAAAGTACAAAATTCATTGGCTGATTATTTTACTTATGGGAAAAATGTCCCATAAGTATTTTAAGTGGAAGCATCAGACAATAGAATTGGAACTTTTTCATCAATATTAAGGAATTATTGGCTTGTTTTTAGCCAATAATTCCTACGTCTTGACAAAAAGTTAATTATAAGTTGGTTTTGTTTCATGTGTCTTAATTCAAAGGTTCCAAGATATTTGCACTAGAAACTAAAATAACTTTGTAAGATTTCTGTTTTGCAGTGTAAGTCAGGTTCTTTGCATTCAGGGCTTTTTGTCGGGTCCAGCCCACCTGGTGTATGAAGGGCTCCAGAGAAACGCCTCCATCTTGTGGTCTCACCCCTCCCCCGGTCACCGGCCCCTGTTGCTTACTGTCCATGCTGCTGGGTGGAGGGAGGCACATGGCTCCTGGCGGACGCACCGCAATTCCTGCTGACGAAGAGGGCAACATCAAACGATGAAGGCCGATCCGTTTAGAGCAGGTGGCGGCCGGGTCTTACCCTGAACATGGGCTCGGGAGGGGTCGGCGCAGGGCACCACGGGCTGCTGGGAGCGCACGCCGGCCCCAGGGGGAGGCGGCGCCAGACCGAATAGCCACTTAATAAAGCGTCCAAGGAGATTCCAATCCACCACCGACAGAACCCCAGTGCGCTGAGGTTGGCTGCTGGGGGACAGGATGTGGGGGAACCACAGGAATCGCAGGGTGTCAGTCAGGGGGGTCACCGCTTACTGCAAGGACAGGAAGTGACACAAAGCAGAGACTTAATGATTCATAATATCAGAGAGGCGTTCTCTTTTCTGCTTCCCTAAAAGCTAAAACAATGTGTCCTAAAAACAGAAGGAGGCCAAACACGGTCCCTGGGGACCGCCAGATCCAATTAACCGTTTTCTAATGAAGCAGATAATGAACAGACTCCAGCTTACAGTCGTGGCCTGGAGGGAGAGGAGGCACAGGTCACCTGACCTCCAGGAGGGCCGACATGTTGATGAGTTTAACTGGGGCGGGACAATAAATCAATCTTATCGATGAATCACTTTTTTGGTTTTTAGTGTTTGGATAATCTGGATTTTTTCCTCATCAGTGAACTCCTCGGGTTTCCAAGTTCAGTCACTTTAGCGCCCTGGGCCGCCATCTTGTTTCACAATTTCTATCTATTTGGACTTTGAATTCAGGTCCAACTCTATGACAAAATATCAGGGCCCGGCTGGAATTCCTTATTTTTAATCGCAAGCAGAAAATCATCAAAATGAACAGAAATAAAAGCTGGAAAATATGATTCTGCTACAAGTAAAAAATGTTACTGAAATAAATAAAAGTTTCAATAATATTCTAATTTACTTTGGGCTGCAACTACAACTAATTTTAGTAATTGATTCTAGATCTAATTTTTTTAAATTCAGACATTCAGATTTTTAATTTAAATGTTTTATAGAATATTAGAAATACAATAAAAGATGCAAATAAGTAAAGAATTAAACTTATTTAAACAAATAAAAATTTTATTGCCTAAAATGCGCCTCCTGCATTTCATTTAGTGAAACTAAATCGATACCATCTGAAGACTTTTGATTAAAACATAATTTACAAAATGTGTTTTTATCTGAAATGCAAAATGTGATTTTTTTGTGTGTATTTTAGCTTAATTACTGCTCTCAACATGATCTTTCAGCAAATGGCCTTTTTCTGTGTGTTAACGGTTAATTGATCATTAAATTATTTGATGATAATTTTAATTAATCGTTTCAGTTCATAAATGGATATTTTTACAGTTTCCTGTTGCAGAACTTAAAAACCCACAGAGTCCTGATGTCAACCAACATCTCAAATGACCCAGAGTTAAAGCAATCAGATCCACCAGAACCAGGACCAGAACCAGCAGTGCTGAACGGCCTTGTGGAAGGATGGGAACGACCCAGTCCAGCGCGTCGTCACGGTAACAAACGCTTTAACACAAACACGACTCTTCACAGGGTGCAGAAATATAACCGCAGCGGAAAAACTCCTGTCGGATCTTAAATCACAATCTAACCTTGAGCAAGCGCGCACACACACACACACGCACACACACACACGCACACGCACACACACACACACACACACACACACACACACACACACACACACACACAGAGAAAGCCAGCCTTTCCCATGAGCAATGCATTTCAGTTAGAGAAGAGATCTGTAAACATCGGCTGTAGGATCAACAGAACCTCTGAGTCGTGTCCTTCGAGGAGCCGCCGTTTATTTTAACACGTTTGCTTGACAAAACAGCAGCACAGCAACTAATGATTATCCAGTAATCGATGAATCTGTTGAATATTCTCAGAGTTAAATCTCATTAAAACATTGGCACATTCTGCAGATTTTTTTAAGCATTTAAGCCTTTTTAATACAATAATAGAAATGCATATTAACATTAAGAATAAAATATTAACTGTATTAACTATTCTCTCTGCATAGAGAATAGCAGCAGGACTGCACTGCCTGCTGGCTCATTATTTAAGTTATGGGCCTGTAATATAAGTGCTTTTTGTGTAATGGAGATTAAAAATATTCTTTAATCAAAAAGAGGTGATCCAGTAATTATCAGACCACCATTTGGACCGTTTCTCTTCCCTGTTCTGGTATGGCCCCGCCATCTTTGTTTCTGTGCCAACGGCTCTGCTTAAGGATGACCAGCGGTGCCCTCTGATGCATGAGAGAAGCTCCAAATGATTAATTGTGTTCATTCATAATTGTAATATACTTTTTCAGCCAGTATGATAAATGTTCTTTTCTTTGTTGAGCTTTAGCCAGCGTTCTGCCATTTTCTGAATGTTTTAGCATCACAGCCACTGAAGGTTTGGAGTCTCTCTAACATGGTAAACATGTTATTGTTATGAGAGGCATAAATATAGCATCCCTTCAATAATTGGACACAGTGAAATTACAGCGATGATTGCAGCTGGATATGTTATGCAGCAGTAGTGTGCAGATCTATTATGGAGAATTGGTACCAGTGCAAAACATGGATCTATTTTTTATGCTAAGGATTAAATTAGGCTGATGACTCATTGGGTTCATTGGTCCAGGGGTTTGCAAAGAATTAGAACAGTCAATTAATTTTACAGTTAATTTTTCTATAACAATGAATTAGTAATAACCCACTGAACCAACGAGGAAGAGAGACTAACATCTTTAACACCTTTATTTACGCCATATGAACACATCTTCTCTGCAAAATCAATTACATTTCTGGATTTTGTGCTTTAAAACTAAACTTTGCTTGTATAAACAGAATCAGGACAGCTGTTAAAATAAGATCAATCAGGGAGCCGGTTGATGTCCCAACTGCTTGAAGGAAGAATGTACGGACCGATTCAGCAGCCGGTACTAAATTATCAGTGTGTGTGTGTGTGTGTGTGTGTTTGTGTGTGAGTGTGAGTGTGTGTGGAGCCCTCGATGTTTATGGGTTTCTGTGACTCTGGGGAATTGATGGAGTTACAGGTGTGTGTCTGGGCTGCTGGAGAGCAAAGGGACGTCCTTTCATGTGTGTTAACCCAACACACACTGCACTATTTCAAAAATCCAACTGACCTCAAATACATCAGGAGACGATCTCTCCTATTGCTGTAATCTTCACCCTAATATATTTTTCTGTTCTCTGTTAAAGATAAAATAGAAACAGTCTATTTGACCATGATTTGTTGCTTGGTCTAAACCAGTGATGCCAAAAGTCAATCCTCAATGGTTTTGGTTCTTTTTCTGGTTCAACTTTGGATGGACTTTCAAATTTGAAGTTATTTGTGAAAAACTCACCTATTCATATTTGTTTCTGTTGAGCACATTTAAAATATTTGTAAGTAAACGCAGCCCAGGAAGCTGAAATACCCAGATGGGTCGGTCTTGATACGCCATTGGCTGGTGTTTGTAAAGCAGCCAATCTTGGCGCGCCGTTTCTGTTGCATGGCGCTGATTGGCTGAACCCCAGAGAGTGGAGATAAGAAAGACTGCGGAGTTAGCTTCTGCGGTAGCGCCAAGACTATTTCCACTGCACTTATTAATGCATATTAAGGGATTATTAAAACAGGCAGTCACAAGCATTTTTAGAAGAGGTCTCAACAGTTTGCAGGCTGATGTGAACACCAGGGGATCCACTATGTTTACATCTTTGCTTTATATTAAAAAACCTTCCAGAACAGCAGGCTGCCCCGTACGGTGTTTTGCTGCCTGGTAGTCTGGTATGCTCTGTTCAGGGACCAAAATTACTACATTCATTACATTTTGAGCTGCTCCGTGTAAAACCAACCACACTAATTGAAAAATCTGTTTTCTTTCCTGCCTGTGGGGGCACTACACCAAGAACCACTGAAGGAAACAACAGGAAAACCTCTGAAGAAGACACTGAACACTACTTCGTTCTTCTGGAAATTTAAACAAAAATATAGAGGAATCAGATTTTAGCAGTTGTAGGATTTCTCTTTTGTCTTTGGTAAAAAAAAAAAAAAAACATGAACCATTTCTCTTGCTAGCGCTAAACTAGTGTGTTTGTTTTGGTTGTATGTTTTGGTAGAATGTCCTGTGCTGTAGTCCACCTCCTGCTTTTGGAGCGATCTTTGGTCTACTTGGCATTCACATATTCATTCAAACCGAACCAGAGTTCACGTCAACCAAAGCGAGACAGAGGTTTGTAGGCGGAGCAGATTTTGCTTTTTTTTGATCCGATTGCGTGTTCACACCTCCCCAAACGAACCAAACTTTCTAGACAAATGGAGTGGAGTTCGATTCAAGCAAACCCAACAGGGCTGGTGTAATGAAAAGTTAAAGATATGCTTACAGTAGCAGACGATCAGTTAATTACGTATTTGACAGGAAAAACTCTCCCTCTCTTTTTATTCCTTTGGGTTTTTAGTTTTTCAAACTGCAGCCAAATGTTGCATCAACTTCTGTAGAAACAAAATTAATGCAATCATTAGACCTAAATATCCACTTATATTACCATATTCTACTTTTATTTACCCATTCTTTGATATTTTTTTTTTCAACCAAATTAAATCTATAAAATAATCACAGTGGCTTAGCAGGCCACAGAAAACCACCTTTCTGTCTTCTACAAAACCTCTTCAGCATCATTAACCTCTTGTTTCTCAGTCCAACAAACAAACAAGCAAAGGTAAAAACAACGTCACGTCTAATCTGACCCCCCATGTCCTTCTTGGTGCGGTGAGCAACCTGATCAGACAGCCAATCAGCTTAGAGGATCTGTGTGAGCATATCTTACATCATCAGCAATCACCGGGACAAAGCCGCCAGTCCGCCTCAGCTCTACAACGCTGACAGACTGATTAAGCAGCTATTTCAAACTGACTGACCACAGGGCTGGGTGTGTGTGTGTGTGTGTGTGTGTGTGTGTGTGTGGGAATCCTCCATCCTTCACTAAGTCACAGATGAGAGAGCCAATTAAGGACTTCCAGAAATATCCAAGAGTTGAAGTAAACAGTTTTAGTGTTTTTGGAAGTGAACATTTTCAGCACATCTGAGGACAAATCAGAACTTTTTAAAGTTCTTACACTTTGTCCCTAGTGGGGTCAGGAGGTGGTGGTGCCGATCTCCAGCGAATGTTTTGCTGGATGTCCTGTCCAGGACGCCATCACAGGGCAACACACACCGACAGGACAAACAACCAAACACACACACTCACACCTAGGGATAATTTAGAGTCATGTTTATGGACTGTGGGAGGAAACCGGAGTAACCGGAGAAAACCCACGCATACCTCAGGCCGGGAATCGAACCAAGGAGCTTCTGACTGCGAGGCAATAGTGCTACCAACTGCACCACTGTGCAGCCCAAAAATGATTCTCATTATCTTTAATAAGTAAAACAGAGGTGAAGTTCTGTTCATTTTCCACTGTAGGAAGCCATAAATGTGCATTATTTCACCAGAATCACCTGAAGAACTGAAACTGCTGCAGAGACGGTTTTCTATTTTCATCGGACTAATTGTATGGAGAGGTTCGCTGAGGCCTTGCAGGTGTTCAGTACGTCAGAGGAAGAACTTTTCTGCTCCTTAAACTCATTTTTGGAGCAAAGCAGGACAGGTTTGACGTCAGCTTTCAGTAAATGACAAAAACCAGAAGAAAAAACATGTCGGACAGTTTCATCACTCAGGGCAGAAGTGAAGGAACAAAGATTTCTGTTCCAAGAGGATTCTATACCATAAAACATTTTTTGTATTTTGTATTTTATTGATTACAGCAATAAACAAGCTTTTCTTACTGAAAAGATGCTTGTAAGTTAGTTTAGTCTTGTTTCAAATGGTATAAGATATATTTCTAACATCTGTAAACAGAAAATATGGGAATCGAGAAAAATCTAAAGACAACAGAGGAAGAAATAAATACGAATATTGAAAGAGAAAACTAGCAAAATAATGAATCAAGATTTTGGAAGAAAGTTTTGGGGAAAAGATGCAACACTTTTGAGGTGCCATCCAACCCAAATTTATGTCTGCTGAGTTTTAAAAAAAAATAAAAAAAATAAAAAACATAAGACAAACACAGCTGCTGCTGCTGCTGGGTCCCCTGACACAATCCAACAGCTGCTGAGTGATACACACACAGAAAACCAGGAGAACAATGTGTCCCGTTAACCTTCGCCTCGGAGGGGAGACACACCACATCAGCTACAACACACACATACACACACACACACACACACACACACGCACACACACACACACACACACACACACACACACACACACAGCCTCTTTTGACACCACAAACCTGAGCCAGCAGCCACAGCACCCAGCATGTCAGTCTGTCTTCTTTAAATGAGAAACATTCACATCACAATCAGATCTCATGCTGATTCCGTCTCCAGATAAATGATTCTGTTTTTACTCTACAGAATCATCTTTTCAGCTAAATAAAGGAGAGAACTAAAGAAACATCACAGATAACCTCACAGACGACACGCTCACACTTTTCTGGTACAGATAGAAATAATCGCTGCACTATGAGTCCCAAAAAACGACTGTCAGAAATATATCAACGACTGTTAGATACGTCACCCTCATGAAGTCATAACATTAGGAGAATATAGTCATAATATTAACAGAATAAAGACACAAAATTATGAGAAAAAAAGCTCCAACAGTTATTAATGTCTGATGTGACCAGCTCGGTGGCTCCGCAGCTGTTTGTACAATAATTATGATGTGTGGAAATATAAAATATGTCCCCATTTATAAAACCGATACTAGTTTATAACTTCACACAATGCTCAACATTCCTCATTTTATCGCCGCACTACGTTTCACCTACCAGTTAAATCGCTACTTTATCTTCTTAATATCACTGCTTCATCCTTTTACAACTTAATTCTCAGTTAAAAAACAAAATGAACTGTTTCAAATGAGTATATTTTGAAAAAACAACCAGATTGATTTGCTGAGACGATCACCTCAGAGCTCATTCACTCTGTTGAAGCTTTTTTCCAACTAATGCCACTTTTGTCCTGCTACTTTTACAAATTACTCTCTTAAGTTAAAACTATTTTAGTCTGGCTCTAATACTCTGCTGTACAAATCTGCATTGCATTGTTAAGTGCCACAGTAACGGATTCTCACAGCTGAACCTGCTGATGGGACCCAACCTGCTGGCAGCCTTGGAGACCAGGAAGCATCAGAACGACGGCGAAGAAGAGAGAATCGTGGGAAATCTCATATTGTCATTACAGCTTCTTACAATGGCTACTGTTTTGATAAAGTTATTTTTCAGTTAATTAAAAGGATTTTCTTTCGAACTATACAAACAGAAACTTAATGGTTTGTATGCCTCGTTTGAATCGTGATCAGTTTTAATTCAAAGTGTTTTGATAATGTAATAATATCTTGTATTGATTTTGTGTTTAGGCTGTTTGGTTTAATGAAAGTTTGCATGTGGTCCCTGTTCATGTCCGGGTCTCTCTGGGTTCTGCTTCCTCCCACAGACCAATAACATGACTGCTGGGTTAACTGGTCTATTAGTTTCAAGGTGTTTGACCTGTTCAGGGTCTCGACTAGGACTGCTGCAACAAACAATAAATTACTTAGAGGCACTATAAATGAAAACAAACTCAGTAATTTCCATTTGCATGATTTATTGTTTTTTCTCTTTCTACTAAAAACTGGATGGAAAGTTTTCAGTCTTTTTTGTTTCATAGCTAATTTTATTTATTGTTTCTGTTGCTTTGTTTATTTATTTTAGATATTTATAATGTCTTCCAGTTCCAGTGTTAAATGCTCATTAGAATTAAAATTTATTGATCTCTGAGAATTTGTTTTTATTATGCCACTGAGCCACCGAGCTGGTCACATCAAAACAACAATATTATCGTTTATCGAATATTTCTGGGACAATTTACTGCCCAGCAGGATTAATTATTGTGACAGGTGTATTATAGACAGTGGATGGATGTTTGGAATCATTTAAATACATATATTATCTATTGAATATATTTAAAATAGAATAAAGTAAAATTGATATTTTCTGGATATTAAAACACGCAGGCTTGGCTTTAACCAATCAAACGTGTCTAAACTCTAAACCAGGACGAAGACAGACAGCTTATCTCCATGCAGGAGACTTAAATAAAATATTAAAACATTCAAGTGTTTTTCTGCCTTATCAGGAGGTAACTGGGAGAAGCTTTACAAACATCTAAGCCTCAAGGTAAGTCCAACTCCAGCCTTTGAAAACTTCTGCAATAATCAGATGCATCATCTGCCATGTTTGTTTTGAAACAGGAGCTCATGTCAGTATAAAATACTGCAAGAGGAAGGTTGTCAGGAGCGAATAAAAAAACCCACCAGAAGGATGGAGACAGGACATATGGAGACAGCTCAGCAGGAGTCCGAGTCATTATTCCAAAACGTTTCTGGCTTGAATACAAACTGAGTTTCAGAAGAATAACGTTCCGATTTAACCAGACAAAGAGCTTAAAACATCTACTAGCTTGGGATGTTTTCCCTGGATTTCCAGAGAAATGCTTGGTAAATAATAAGCAAATCATCCTTTTCCTCTCCTCCTAATGCTGTGATGCTGCCTTGAATAACCAAAACAAGCCGTTTGAGAGGGGAGAGGTTATTAAAATAGAATATCTGGCAGTATGCAGGAGCCACAAAAGTCCCTGCATCCTGTTTAGAGCTTCCAGTCGCTCCCAGTTCGAGCTGATAACTGCCACTGCCTATTTAATAAAACAATCATTCATAAAGCAGCGTGACTGGGCAGCCCTGCATTAATACAACACAATCAGCATAATTCAAGCCTTCTAATCAAACAAATATCATCAAACTGCTGATTTTCAGACGTCAGAAAATCTGAAGTACAGCAAGTAAACAAGGAAGGAAACCTGAAAACAAACAGGTTTCAAAACAAATATTTTCTTACGACGTGTAACCACCTAAAGAGCATGAAATCACACAAAAGATGCAAGTTTTTGAATATTATTATTATTATTATGAGCAAAACTGTTTCTAAGTCCATATAAATATTCCAAATACCAGAGATATGTTGTTTTTAAAAATCAAACAAAAAAATAAAGGTCTGCTGTAATAGTTCTTATTTTACTGATTATTTTTTGGTTGAATTATCCCCTGTGTTTCTGGTTGCTCCATATCAGGAAGGATTTTTGATCTTACTTTTTGCATTTTAACAGTTGTTATCATGCATAACCATGGCAACATGGTTATTTTACAACTTGGACAAGCGGATTAGCATCTAAAATCTCAAATAACACCTGAATTATCATCACAAATTCCTGAGGGGTTGAAAAGGAGGCTTCAAGGATGCAGAGCAGGAGGTCCAAACATTTCTTCCATCAATGAATGTTTCTCTGCCCGGCTTTCTAACCGAATATTCAGATAGCAAATGAGGTGGATTAGCAGTGATTGCCAGCAACTGATCGTGTCATCTGGGACATGTTATAATAGAAAATAGTCTCTGCTGCATAAAAATGAATCTATTAGGATGTCATGACAGTAATACAGCAACAGCCTTCAATCAGGGGATTCTTCAAATTTGTTGCATGACTGACTGCTACTGGAGGTCCTTCCTTGATGCCCACAGCATCACCATCCACTCTCTTTAAAGATACTTGGATGATAACATTTAATTTTCTTAAATGTATTTTTCAGTTTGAATGATTAATATAAGTCTAAATAAATAAACTAAGGCAAGAAAATATAGTATTTTATATAAAACCACAAAGGACTTGAGTGCTCAAAGACATCCTATTTTGTGCAAAGCTTATTTAAACTAAAATATCAGTGTTTAGATGTTTATAAAATTAACTGATAACGTGCAAATGCAAATTGTACCGTAATTATAAAATATCTAAGCAAATACTGATTTATTCAAATCAATAAATTCCTATAAATAGTTAAATATGCGTTAGCAGGGCTGAGTCCCCGGGTGGTAAAACCTACCAACGCCTCTGGTCTTTGGCATAATCATATTTACACAGAGGTAGCTTCCAGCGAATGAAACTTTTGGAGAGCGACCCCTATAAAAACATCTTAACTCCCGATCAGTGTGATCCAGAGGCTCGGCCATTACGCGCTAGCAGAAGGACTTACTGTCACATTACACGTTTATTGAGACAGGTATCAGTTAGCTTTAGCTGCCGAACTGGCCAGCTTCTTGACCTTAGCCTGACAACCAGCAAGAGAAATAAGTCGATCACTTCCAGCATTTAAATAAGTTTAGATTCAAAATAAAACATCACCTCGTTTTATACCATCGTCCGTCGTAATTCCACCTTCATTAAGAGCAGCTCTGACCCTCAGGCTCGCCCGGAAAACACTGTCGTTACACAGAGTCTAGTTGCCGTTAAGTAGCCTCGCATGCTAACGGTGCTGGCTAACATCACGGACTGACGTTACGCAGCCTCTCCGGTTAGATTGCACCAAGCTGTCACAACAACAACACACCTTCAGGATCAGCGGGAGCACGCTGGACGTCACGGAGGACAGGCGAGGTGGTCCGGAGGAGCTCATCGATCTTGATCTTCAGTGCTGTAACTCATTAACGACCGTTATTCCAGTTAGGGTTAACGCAGACTGTTTAGATTTTACAGTTCATTAAGGCGACTCCGGCGCTTTGGCGCCACCTAGAGTCTCCGTACACAAGAAACGGTGCCTTCATTTACATCAGAGGATTTACGCCATTTCGCATGTCCACCACTTGAAAGATAGACAGTGTTATGGCACGGGGTATTATTTATGAGATTCAAAGCCATAGTTTTACTGATGGTTATAATATTTACTTTTGAAGTAATAACAGTGATGCTGAAATTGAAAATTGTGACTTTAAATCTTATGAGGATGAATGAATATCAAATTTTACGAAAGCTTTAATGCTAAAATTATGACTTGAATCTGATAACTATTACATCGTTTATATCTTTCTTCTTTCAAATGTACCGCTGTATGATAAATTAATGTCATTAAAACAAAATTAGCTTCAGTCTTTAATAAATCCCGAGTGTCAATGAATGCACCGTCATCAAATTTAAACGTCCAAAAATGAAGACCTTTCATTGGTCAGTAATTTTAAATACAGCAAAGATTAGCCAATCAGTGACACGCTTGTTGTTCGTCTGTAGCAACCAACGACGGCAACTGTTTTTCCCCAGAAATTGACTTGTTAGCTATCAGTGCTCAGTTATTGTGCCCTTTTAACTATGAAAATTAATCTGCTAGTCACTTATATTATCTTATTTTGAGTTTGTTTGTAAATCTGCTTCTGATTCGGTGTATATTTCTCTCGACATGAACCTTGGGTGAGTCTGCTGCTGAACAGCTTGCTAAGCTAAAACACTGAATAGCTAAGGTGTCGCAGTGAAATTGCACAGAAAATAATGCCCTGGTAATTAATTAATTTCAGAAAATCAAATGAACTTAACCCACTTTACGGTGTCTTTTTCTAGACGAGAAGTGAAGTCGAAGATATTCTAAAGAGTAGAAATATTAATTTGATTTCAAGGCACTATCTCAAGTACATATATTGCTATTTATTTATAAAAAGAAACATACACATTTTTTTTCTCACAGTCTGTAGTTAAATCAGACCAAACTGTTCCTGTTTCATGTCTGTTAGTCATTCAGTTCAGAGGAAATACTACCAAATCATTCTGTAAACATCAATAAACACAATTCTTTCTCTCAGTATTGATGCATTTAGTAAATATAATAATTTTGTTAATTCTAACTAAAACAAAACAAGAGAAAGACAGGCTGATTTAACTCCAGATTGTGAGAAATATAAATGTGTACGTTTGTTTATTGAGTGTGATAATGACTCTATACAAAATTTATAAGGTGTATATTTATACACATGCCCTTCACTTTGCTCAGTTATTATGTTGCTTCTTGATGCAAAATAATTTAAATTTGTAAATTTATTAAAAATAAATATTTGAAACATCATCAAAAACAGAATATTTAAAAGTTTAAGTGACTTTTGTGTAAAGATCCACATCTTTTATGGCAGATTGTTGCTGGCAGTTGGAGAACACTAACACTAACATGGTATGGGCAAAATGTTTTCCGTTGGATATTAAATTACGAGTATCATATTCAGACTCTGTGTATCCATAATGTATTTGATCCATTAAGTGGCTCAGATACCAAAGCTCTCAGAGCTGCTGAGGTGAGTAGCTGTAAATTAAATTTAGACATACCTTATTAATCTCAGTGGGAAATTTAAATGCAATTCATATTATCAAAGTTTCTCTAAAGAGTTTTTGTCGATGCTGATGGATGTTGGCAGGACGGTTCTGTTCTAAAGTGTATTCAGTTTGGAGGAAACCAGACAACAATCCTCACCAACAGTGAATTATATATATGCCCTTCACTTTGGTTCTGTGGGACTCTTATAAATTAATTAATCTACCGGTGGAACTCATACAATTTCAATACTTATTTCAAGTGCTCTGAGATATTTGCACTAGAAACTAGACAAAAAATGCTTGATAAGATTTTGTGCTTTTGCAGTGTAATCCCAGTCATTTCTACCAGAATAAACAGAGGATTAATATATCTGAAACTCCTGGTGTACCTCTAAACTAGCATTTTCTCCCAGGCACACTTCAATTGAACTGTAAATAAAGGATCATAATTTCAATTTAAATGTAATATTTTTAAAATAAATTATTAAATCCATATACAATTTTATTTGATTTAGTCATTCTGAGTGTCGTTTGCTGTGGAACAATTTGTGAAAGCCAAACAGAAAAACTCTTTCTGAATCTATTTTAGGTTTTAAAAATTCAAATTTAAATCAGTGAGTGAAGAAAGGGTAGCTGTTAACTTTCATTCATTTTCTTAAACACATTTTTCCATTTGTCTCTTATGATTTTGGTGTTTGTTTTGTTCTCTAATGACTCTTATTGTTCCTGAACAGAGATGGTCTGCTGTTTGAGCTGGACAATGGAAAACCCAGACTGATTTTACTCACTCATGGTGAGGCTTTTCTACTTCCCAACATTTTTGGATAAATTATCTGCTTATTTTTGCGTTTGATTACAGAAGATTTTGCTCCAATATACCAACATATCTGTTGTAACAACCATTTCATTGATTTGGCTGCTTATGATAAAAATTGATTGCTGTAAAATTTTAATTATTAAAAAATGTCTGTGTTTGATATTAAGTAATAATAATATGTCAAAATTTTATGCTTTTATAATATTTTTTGGCTCATTGTTTGGTTTATTTTTACAGCAGGTGTTGTGAAAAATCCAATAAAGGTAAGAAACAACAACATCTGTTGTCTTTAGTTACATATTGGTGTCCAGCACTGCTTAGTCTCTTCTGGAAATGATTCCTTACTGAAAGGAGAAAAAAAAATTAAAATAAAGAAATGTGTTAATCTTTAAGGTTTTTGTTTACCTGCATGGTTTGTGATGCGTTTCCTGCAGCTGCCCAGTAAGCACAGAGCAGTTAGCATCCTGAGCGCCAGGCAGCCGTCCTGCCTGGAGGAGGTTCAGCCTGAGGAGCGTCCAGCTCAGCAGGCTGCGCGGGGTGCCAGGGAGGTCAGGTGTAAAGCAGCAGCAGCTTCATCCTGCTGCTCCAGCATCTCTACCACTGATGGCAGAAGCTCCGTCCTGAATTCATCCAAAACTCCAGGCCATCACAAAGAGCGCGCCAGTAAAGCCGTGGTGAAGGTAAGGGGGCGGAGCCTAAATGATTAATGTTTGGATCAGTATTGGTACAATTCAAAGGGGACCAATTAGGTTAATTTTATATTTTTGTATTTCCGTTTGGGTCTCAGCGCTGCCCAATTGGCAATAAATTAATGTTTTTTGGTGTCTGGAAAATGAGCTGTTTCAAAAACCTTCAAAATGTAACTTTAGCAGTAAAGCAGTAAATTAGCAGTAAAGCAGCCCGTTACCTAGCAACCCAGCCATAATTCAGCTGTCACTCAGCAACCCCAGCTGAGCTCCAGCATGTTTGGTCAGCTGTACAATGGCAGCTGGAAAAGACCAGTGTTTTCTTGTCGACTTACCATCCAGAAACCATTTACTGCATTCTTGTTGGTTGTGCAGGAGGCTCCACTTCTGCTTTTCAAGGATGCACAGTTGTATAATTGTTCATCTGTAGGCAGCCATTCTGATATGAGTGTAAATAAGAACAGAAATAAGCATTCATTTTGCATGGTGAAAGAGTAAAACTACTTTTTAAAGCATACCTTAAATAAAAGTTGATTGTATAACAATCATTTGGTATCTCAAATACCATAATAGTTATCAAAAAAACAACAACAAAAACAGATATTTACCTTTTTCAAGCCGCTGTGTAACTTTGTATGTATCCTCTGAAGGTAAAGACAAACAAACACAAACTCAGCTCTGCTGTCGGACCGCTGGGATCCCCCAGGAGAACGGCTCCACCTCCAAACGGCGGGGATGGAGTGTCGCAGAATATGCTGAGCAGCGAGGACACAGGCCTGAAGGACGGAGACGTGATGTGTGTGAACGGAGAGCAGCTGCAGGAGCTCCTCAGCTCCATCACGGTGTCGACTGGCTGCGCCCAGCGGGATCCAGAGGAGCAGGCGGCTCAAGGTGGCGCTAGCAAGAAAAACTGCAGGTCTGCTAGAAGCAAAAAGCTGCGTCTTATTATAAACTGTTTCATTTTAATCACTAGGAGGTCAAACACGCACAAACGCTGTCACAAACGGAGGAGAAGAAAGGCAAATAAAGGAGGATGAGAAAGGAGAAGAAATGAAGGAGGAAGGTGATGATGAATATGACAGGTAAACATTTTTATAAACTAATATTTCTGCTGTGAATCATTCCAGATTGATTCAAGTTCAACAAAAATAAGAATTAAACATTTAGATTCAGTTTGAGCAGAAACAATGGGGGTAGATATTAAAAACAGTAACACAATTTATCAAAGGTCCAACCTGTTTTAAACATAAATTCTATTTATTTAAGAGAATAATTTAGAAATTAAAGCTGCAAGGAGCGTTGGGAGGTCCTCGCAGCTCAGCGTGACTCCGGCCTCTTGGCGACCGTTTGGGTTCCAGCAACACTACGCGTTCAGACGTTCTCATGCAGTTCCCGCACCTATCCACTAGGCGATACATTTTGACGTGTTCTGCAGCGTTTCCTGACGACGCACAAAAAAATCTGGTGTAGATCAGCTGATGTATTAAGGAGATAAAGCTGTTGGAACAACGTAGGGGGCGCAGTGGAGTCAAATTACATTTGAATACTATTGGGGTCTTTAGAGGTTAGCAAAGGTCAATCACAACAAGTTTGATGCAAATCGAATGATGCATGTATGATGTCTGAGGAAACCGAATGCAAACGGCGAGGGATTAGAAGACGCCATTCAGCCACGCCCACATGTTCCGACCAGCATAGACAGAAGGATTCATCATCATGTTGTTCTATTTCACTAAATATAGTTTGAAATCTGCGTGAATCACAGAGTAAAAGAAAAAAAACAAAAAAAAACAATAAGAAAACAGGTGACTTCCGATTGGAAGAGGGCGGGTCTAAAGTGATGTCACTAATTGACGATGTGAATGTGATGAACTCTGGTCTGTGATGGTAGAACTGAAGTTTGACGCAGCTGGGAGCTCCAATAGAGAAGACATTCCTCCTTTTTTCATGGCGAATGGTCAGATTTGAGGCTTGGCCACGCCCACATGCTTTGATGTATAAAAAATCCTTTGATAACTTTTGACCTTCAATGCTTCAAGGCTGTGCTGAATGAGTTTGAAGCCTGGATCTAAAAAGCTGTAGGATGAGTTCGCTCAGATTCGACGTCATTAAAAAAGATTTGATGGCCGCTGTGATCCAATATGGCCGACTTTCTATTTTAGACCATTAGATGTTTAGACCATTGCTCCCAGAGACATGTTTTAACGTCCTTCATATATAGATGTACATATATATATAATCTAGGGGGCCACAAGGAATCAGGCCACAGGCCACTAATTTTACTAACAAAATTAGTAAAAATCCCACTAAAGAAATCTGTCCTGCATCTCCGAATTGTTCTGTTTTTTTGTTTTTTTTCTTAGGTTGCATCGCTCTTCGTTCAGTTGGTTCAAAGAGCGTCGGCCGGACAGCAGAGTCGCCATCGACGCTAAGAAGGCTCAGTGGAAAAGAGAGCTTGGTACGAACGCTTTGCATGTGGCGACGGAGGGAAGGAAAAACTGCCTCTAAACAGGAAGAAACATCCAGCAATGATAATTTTGTAGAACGAAAATGTTTGTCTGACTTTCAGATGAGCAGGTCGCCCTAAAGCAGCAGCTGCAGCGCTCAGCCCCCAGCAGACTGCAGGTATTCCACCTTCACCTCAACCTTTGTTAGACCTTTTATTCTCCAGGTTTAATACCCAACAGTTGCCATGGTTACTTCATGCTGTTTGTAATGGTCTCGCTATGGTGTCCTGAACCAAGCTAACCATCAGCCAAACTCCTTTCACACGAGTCAGGATTAAACGGCTTTTCCTTTATTCACGTAGAATGGAGTGAAACTGCCAAAACAGGAACAACATAAATTCAATAAACAACTTACTTTGTTTCTCATACATTAACATAAACGCTCATATAAAGTATACCTACAGGCATTGCGTCGAAGAACTCGATCTGAACACGACATTCACAATGTATCAATCCGAACATCCGCTCTGCCGTTAACAAACTGACTAAGTAACGTAAACGTAAAACATTTCCCTGAGAGTCCAACAGGTGGCAGCAATGTGCCATGCAAAATAAACATTCACAGGTTACATGACACTGTTAATCATGAAAAAGCACAATGAGCCGGAAATCATAGTGGGAACGTTTTCCATTTGAGAAGCTCCTCTCCAGTTAAATTTATCCCTCAGAACCGTACAACTGGCATAACTCGTAAAAACTTCACATTGTTGGGGGATAGAGAGGATATTTTAGGTAATTTTAGGGAGTGTATTTTGCTTTAACAGCGATCTGGCAAATATAAGTAAGTCTGAAATTATTCATACCAGAAGCAGATTTAGACTTTTTTATTTTCATTCAGGTAAGAAGTTTGTTTCTGACGCTAAATGAGGAAGGCGTCTCCGAATTGACACCTAAACAACATGAAAGAGGTTTTAGGAAAAAATGGATTTTACTTGCATTGCATTCAAAAACGGCAGCATTTGAATTCTTCTTTGTTGTGTGTTGTAAGGATTTATCTTTGGGGATGAGCTTAAAATCTGTGACTTTTTTAGTTACAAGAATATTGTGATAATGGATGCAATTTTCTCACAATATTTTAAATTAAAATCAGACTTTTAATGAAGAAATTCTTGATTTTTATTTATTTTTACCCATTAAACTACATATTAGTAGAAATACATTTCACTCATTATCCAATAAAACCGTGATTTTAATGGGATAAAAATCTGAAAAAATCAGGTTTTTAATTGTTAAGGAGTTTGTTCATACCAATGTATACTAATGTGTTCATTTTAATGAAAAGAAAAAATGTAATGGATAAAATCGATTTATCGCACAGCTCTACACATTAGTATGAATCATTTTTTGAGTTCTGACTCTCAGAAATCTCCTCAATTCCTTAATCTTTCTGTTATCATCTAATGGTGTAAAAACATCAAGTAGACCTGGAGGTAAATTAATAAAAAAACAAAATGCATTTGAAATCTGCAGTGAGCAGGAGCTTAAAGCAGTTTCCAGGCCTTTCAGCCTGTATTTTATTGATAAGGTTTGGATGTTGCTGTGTTTCAGGGTGAGAAATACGCAGAGAGTGTTTCCTCTGTCGGCCACAGAGAGCAGCCAGCCGCCATCAGGTCCAGCCTCCGACTCGGGGTAAACATAAACTCTGAACGTAGTTCCAAACATTTCACCTCCAACTGCTGGGTCCCACTGGATCCCGCTGGATCCCGCTGGATCCTGTTGG
>VMRN01000037.1:1314063-1327277 GCA_010277015.1 Poeciliopsis turrubarensis | reverse complement strand
CCGCTGGATCCTGCTGGGTCCTGCTGGATCCTGTTGGATCCCGCTGGGTCCCGCTGGATCCTGCTGGATCCTGTTGGATCCCGCTGGGTCCCGCTGGATCCTGCTGGGTCCTGCTGGATCCTGTTGGATCCCGCTGGATCCCGCTGGATCCTGTTGGATCCCGCTGGGTCCCGCTGGATCCTGCTGGGTCCCGCTGGATCCTGCTGGGTCCTGCTGGATCCTGCTGGATTCCGCTGGATCCCGCTGGGTCCTGCTGGATTCCGCTGGATCCTGCTGGATCCTGTTGGATCCCGCTGGGTCCCGCTGGATCCCGCTGGGTCCCGCTGGATCCTGCTGGATCCCGCTGGATCCCGCTGGGTCCCGCTGGATCCTGCTGGATCCCGCTGGATCCCGCTGGATCCTGCTGGGTCCCACTGGATCCCGCTGGATCCCGCTGGATCCTGTTGGATCCCGCTGGGTCCCGCTGGATCCTGCTGGGTCCTGCTGGATCCTGTTGGATCCCGCTGGATCCCGCTGGATCCTGTTGGATCCCGCTGGGTCCCGCTGGATCCTGCTGGGTCCCGCTGGATCCTGCTGGGTCCTGCTGGATCCTGCTGGATTCCGCTGGATCCCGCTGGGTCCCGCTGGATCCCGCTGGATCCCGCTGGATCCTGCTGGATCCTGCTGGATCCCGCTGGATCCCGCTGGATCCCGCTTCCTCTACGACACGGAGGCCCAAAGACGTTTGTGGCCCTTGGAATGATTTGTATTTCCTAAAAATTAAGTTTTCTTGCGTCAGGTTGTTTTATTTTTGGCTACTTTTGAGTTGATAATTTTGGCCGGTGTGACGAAACCTTTGGACCCGGCTGCTGCAGGAGGTGACGCCGATGGAGGAAATGCTGAGCGTGGAGAGGAAGGAGGAGCAGAGGCGAGTCTGGCTGGAGGAGCTGGACCGCCAGCGGGAGGAGACGGCCGAGCGCCGGAAGCAGGAGAAGCTGCAGCGGAGACAGGTAGAGACTCTGGCCTAGTCCAAACACAGCCGGGTCGTTTTACAACAATGACAGACGAGATATTCTCTTCTGTAAAACTCTATGCACTGCAAGTCCACACGCAAACTCAAGAAAGGAGAATTGTCAAATCTTTGGCGAAGTTTCAATATCAGTTGTTTTCAGTGATATTAAATGGAGGTTATGTGAGGAAAATCCATTCGGTTTATCTCTGACCTCTGACCTCACAGTAACGTCGTGTCTGTGCAGACGGAGGACCACGAGCGCTGGGCCGCGCACTTCGACTCGCTCCAGCGCAGAGCGCCGGCCCAAGCCGCGGCCCCGGGGCAGCTGAGCGGCTCCGAGCGAGACGACTGGGACCCGTCGTCCTGCTTGTCGCTGGTCTGGGAGGGAACCAGCAGCTGTGGAGCCGACAGCGTCCTGGGAGCCAGCGTGGATTCAACCAGAGGTTTTCCCTCCAGATCCAGGTAGAAAACTGGGAAAATAACAATATTATTGTTTATTGCAATAATTTATGGGCCAATTTATCATCCAGCAAAATTTATGGCAGGCCAAAGCAGGATAGATTTTTATCATAAGCAACTTTAAATATGTTTTAAATTGACAAACATATGTAGAATGTCTAGAATAACAATATTTGTTTTATCGTGACAGGTTTACATATTAACCTGAGAAACCAGTGGTAACTCCAGAGGAGCTGTTAAGCCAACTTTAAGTAACAATTCAGCTTTTATTGTGAAAAACAAGAAGGAAGCATTTGCTGCATGGAGGCCTGGACAATAAATCCTCCCAGAAGTTACTCCGATGAATAATACTATTGTTGTTTTGAAGTAATGTAATGGTAATGGGATAATAATAATAAAAAAATATAAATCAATAAACTTTAAACCATTTCTATTTTTATCTCCAAAATGTGGCGCTGGAAAAGTTTGAAAACTTGAAAAGTGCTTGAATGTTGCAGGAACAGTTTTAAGCCCCAAACACCAGCAGTAACGAAGCTCTTAGTTTAATCTGAACTCTGTTTTTCCTGCAGCTTCCTGAGGACGATGACGTCGCTGCTGGATCCAGCGCAGATAGAGGAGCGAGAGAGGAAGCGGCTCAAACAGCTGGAGCAGCAGGTATGGCGGCACCAACATGGAGGAAGCCTCGTCTTCAGCGTGTGGCGCTTTGCCGCCTTCACCGTTTTATTCTGGCCCAGAGAGACATCGAGGCCCAAATGCAGGAGCGCAGGAAGCAGAGGGAGCTGGAGGAGGCGACGCGGAAACGGGAGGAGGAGAAGGAGGAGCGGAGGGTTGCCATGGAGAGGGAGAAGCTGCAGAAGCAGTACGAGTTGGAAATGCTGAAGAAGAAGGAGAAGGTCAGGGGTCAAAAGATCTTCCACCTTCATTCCTTCATATTTTACCAAAAGAGAAAGAAAAAGAAACTTGAAAGTTGTGCCTCATCCTTCATGGCAAACAGTGGAGCTAAATCATTATTATCATTATTGTTAATAATGATAATAATAATAAATATTTAACTTCCCTTCGGGATCAATTAATTGTAGATATATTAATTAAAGATGCCTAATAATATAGCAAGCAGACAGATTGGAAATATTAATATAACAAGATTGAGTTATATTCTTGATTTTGTGTTTTTGTAGAAGTGAGACTGCCACCTTCAGGAGGAAGTTAGCATCACTTAAACCCAATATTTTGATCATTTTGGGGAAAAATTTCCATTAAACTCACAATTATCCAGAAGCGCAGAAAGAAATTCATAAAATTGTTGATTTTTACATGAATTTCTGCTAAATCACAAAACCATGCAACAGTTGCAGACGCCCCGTATCTAGTTCCGCCCTGGGCGTCTGCCACTATCAGAAACAATCCATTTCCTTCTCTTCAGGTTTTGGTTGAGCGTCAGAACGATCCGGTCCCTCCGGCGGAGCAGCCAGAGATCGGCGGCGGGTCGGAGGAGAAGCCCGGATCCAGAAGTGAGTGAAGCGACCCAAACAACCCGGAACAAACCGGTTCTCTGAGCTAAACAAGTCCGGCAGAACTTCAGTTGTTTCAGGAGCGGTTTGCATCTAGAAGTGAAAAGTTCACTAAAAGAAACGTAGAAAGAGAATGTAACAAATGTTGTAGTTCTGGTCCAGTCTGACCGAGTCTATCGGACTATCAGGTGTGAAAACCGTCTTAAATCTCCGTGGGTTTAGTTTGGCGAACCTAAACCACGTCGGGGATATATGTGCACAACAAACTGCTAGAAAACGTTTTCTAACTGGGTTTTGTTTGTGCATGTCATCAGTCACCAGGGAGGCTGAGCGCGTGGAAAACGGCGACCGCAGTTCGTCGTTTAGAGACTCGTCTGTTCAGACGGGTGAGATGCTACAGACGGACTCCTGCTCTCATTTTTAACAAACTATTACAGCTTCTCTCCTCTCCCTGAGCAGAGGATGCTCCTCCTCCTGTTCAGACCGCCGACGTCTCCGTCCAGAACCAGAACCGTCCGCCTCCCTGTGGTTCTGCCGAGCCTAACAGCAGGATCCGTGGACCGAGAGCGGGAAAGGAGAACATCTGTGCGCCAGCGGGAGACGACTCGTACGCTCCGTTCGCCCGGGCGGAGAAGAGCCAGAGGAGCAAGACGAGGCCGGAGTGGGGAACACAGAGGTTAAAACAACAGTTACACCAAGGCAGCAGCTGCTTTCCCATCACTAAATATTTGTCTGGATTCTGTGAACATCAAAAAAACAGTTTTACAATTTTGGTGATTCCATTACGTAAGAAATTACATTAAAACCACATTTAAATCAGCTTGTTTATGCGAAAAGCCACTACAAATTATGGGAGCATCAGATGCCAACATTTACATGAGATGTTTATAATTCAGCCAATCAGAGGACAGGTTGATTAGAGTACTAATGAGGCCCGGCGAGCTCACAGTGACCCAAGCTAACGGTTCTGTTGTGTCCCTGCTGCGGTTCTCCAGGCCCAGCCGGCGGTTCGTTCCCGCCTCGCAGCGCTACCCGGTCGCCCTGCAGAGGGACCGGCAGGAGAGCCGCCTGAGGAGGCAGGCTGAGCTGCTGGCCCTGCAGAAGACCCGTCCGACCAGAACAGAACCGCCCGCTGCCCAGCAGGAGGCCCGGCTCAGCCCCAACGGCCAGCAGCACAGAACCAGTCCAGCTAAGAAGGTGGAGAAGCAGAGAATCCCACTGGACTTGATGTTTAACGATGTTGTTTGCTAATGAGCGCTGATGTTTCAGGGGGAATCGGGTTTGAAGGGAAACGTCGACGCGGACCGGTGAGCAGCGCCACATAAACCTGGAACGTCCCTGTGCTTTAAACAGGCCTGGACAAAAAGTTATACAATGTGTTTTTGTTTCATTTTTAGTTTTTGAAGATTACATTTTTGGAGAATTTGTATTTTTTCACCAATTTCCCAAGTTGGTAATTTGGAGCTGCAGTAGTTCATACAGAGAGAATGAAGGAGTTTCATCTTAGCAGGAATCAGTTTGTTTAGTAAAACAGAGAAGAGACCAGAGCTGAAATCTGGGCTGTGGCATCCTGCAGGGGGCGCTCTCCTCCTGCCCAGAGCCAGCAGGCCTCCGGCTCGCCTCCTCCTCCCGCCCTGGAGTTCATTCCTTACCTCCGGACCGCTGAGGTCTTCAGCCTGGACCCCCTGGAGCCCGCCGACACGCCGCCGGCCAGGACACACCCCGGTCAGGAAAACAGGTTTCAACTCGCAGCAGCGCTCTGCAGTGGGTCTTAGTCACTTCGGCTGAAATTTAAATATTTCTAAATTAAGATATTAAGACAACAAACGCAGGTTTGTAACAGTTATTCAGTTTATTCCTGCAATATTTTCACAAAGAATGACACTAAAAGTAGCATATGCCACTTACCCAGAATGCATTGCAATGCAAACGTTGAAACATCCAATCCAATGACACTATTTTATTTAAATATATTAAGACTAAACAGCTTTACTGTACTGTTTTTACATCTAAAATAAGTATTTCTTGAAGTTTATTGTTACAATGAGTCATGAATCCCCTTAAAACCAAAACTGACATTAAAATATACATTTAAAGGCGAAAGACGAACCAGAAATTTACTCATTTTAAGATATCAGTTTTTGATTCAGAAGTCTTCAGTGGATTGTATTATATTGTTCTTATATTATCTTATTGTTTTTACTGTAAACTTTTCATTTTAATCAGCTGATGAACATCCTTCTGGTTTGTGAACTATCAATACCAGACCAGGTTGTTTTGGTCTGTTTTTTTTCTGTTCCCATCAAACAATAAAAACAAGGCAAGAAATTCTAGAAAACATAATTAGAAAATAAATGTCATCTTTCCAAACGTAGATATTTGTCTAAAATGAAGTGTTGTGTGACATTTGCAGTTTTGTTCGACTGACGTCATGAAAATGGATCTGCAGGTTCTAACAGAGCCGTGTTGTTTTTCCTGTTCGCCACCAGGGGGCAGCTTTCTGCCCAACTGAAAGGAACAGATTAAACACAACAGAAACTTTAAGAAATTAGGTTCAGATTATATTATAAGCGTGATTTGCAGCCATTTTTCTCTGTAACCTGGGTCGACAGAACCTAACAGCGGGTCAGGAGGTCCAGTTTGTCTGTTTGTGCTGAGTTATTACCAATCAGAACCTTGTCTCTCCTGGACAGGCCCTCGTCCTCCTGAGGCCTCAGCTCCTCCTGGCTCTTCGCATCACGACCCGCTGCTCCACCCAGAGATGCTGCCCGGCTCCCAGCGCCAGCAGCAGATCCTGAGAGGCCTGGCTCAGCTGCGGCAGGTAACCCAGACACACCTGCTGGCTCCCCATGAAGAACAGAACAAAACACACTGACCACTAAATCCTGCAAAACTTTCCACATCCCATAAACTCAGTTTAACGTATGTTTAAGTACGTTTAAGCTTTTTAACCCAAAACTGATCTCAGTGAGATCAGTTTTGGGTTACAAGCTTTTTAGATACACTGGGAAACTAAGTCATAATATTAATGTGAAATCAGTCCAGCTTTCTGTCATCAGATCGATCCGGTCGGTACCGTCCAGACTCCGGTAGTTTGGGCCTCTCCGGAACCATCCAGCGGCTTGTTTTCCTCGGATCGGTTCCGCCTGCAGGTGAACCCACTCAGCCAGCCGCTGTCTGTTTTTCAGGGTTTATTACAGAAGCAGAAGGAGCTGGAGACGGACCTGAAGCCCGTCCGGAACCGCCGTGACAACGAGCAGCGCGCGCTCCCCGCAGCTCACCGCACGTGACCGGCGGCGGCGTCTGGAAGCTCCTCCCACTGCTGTGACTTCCTGTTCTACCGGGGCGGGAACCGCCTGAACATAAACACCAACAGAAACCTGCTCCGGTTTGCTGTGGTTCTTTCATGGAGGGAAAAGTTTAAACCAGCGACTCCCTCAGTTATGAAGTTCTACCTCTTTACGGTCGCTGCTAAAAAACAGTTTAACTCCCACTTTCCTGCTGAACGACGAGCACCACGTTTCTAAATGTTCCATTTTTTATTTATTGTTAATGTTATTTAAAGTTTGGTTTATTAATAACTGATTAAAGATGTTTTGAAGCTGCAATGTTGACATGACAAAGTCTTGCTGCATTAGGTATGGCAGACTGTTTTAGCATAAAACCGTTTCACCCACTTGAATCCCAGATATCTCCAGTTACATTCTGACTGGTAAAAATGACCTTACAATAAATTTGTATGGAAGTTTCAATTCAGAATATCTACAATAAATTACTGGCTGTAAAACATAAATTACAATTTGTCAAAAATAAATTTCATATATTTCAATTTTTATCCAGACTAATCATAACGCTAATTATAGTTCTTGATATTTTAAATGTTTTTTTTTTTTTAACGCAAATAGCAACAAGTTAAAACTGCAATTTTACCTTTTCAAAGCCATGTTTATGTCCAAGATGTTTAGAGAATAGACAGGAAATCTTAACTTACTCATCTGAATGTGAAAGAAGCCATCTTAAATTTCCATCTTGTATAATAAAAATTTTGCTCTTTCTGGTCAAAATTTATTCTCGGCTAGAGTTCAGGTAATCAGTGACACTGAGTTCATGTCAAAACGGCCTGCCATAACCGCACAGCCTGGGATGCCAGTGTTTTAAACCAGTTTTTTTATTTTTGCCTCATACGTTTTTGGGTTTTTTCTGAAGTTTTGAGGAAGAAAAATACAAAACAGCCTGAGAACCTGAGGAATCAGCTGCAACTATGGACGTAGCTCAACGTTCGCCTTCTTTCTAGGTGTGAATAAAATCTAAAATGAACTTTGTCCTCTGTTGTTCATCAAACAAAGATAATAAAAATAAAATGTTGAATCTTATAATGGTTCTCCAGGGAACAACCTGCAATTCCATCCAAGATTCTGTTCAGAGAAAAATGATGAAGAACCAGCAAGAACTGCACCAACAGTCAGCTTCAAGTCTTCAGATTTGTTTTGTTTTCTTTAGTTTAAAACTGTAAATAAGGTCTTTGAATGCAAATTAATCATTTTCTGCACCTCGTTCATAAACACTTGCTCACATTCCTCCAGAAATCAGGGAATTAAATGTTATTCAGGAAGCATTTATTGGTGCTACGTTAACACAGATTAATGAACCTAAAGTTGATCAACGATTCATTTTGTTAAAATCCTGAGTATTCTCTTGTATTGAAAGAGCCAGCTTTCCATCACATTAATGTCTACCAGGGCCGGCCCAAGGCACAAGCAAACTGAGCTGATTTTTATTTTTTTTAGTAATTTCTATGTCATAATATCCAACACAGAATTTCGACTTCCGGCCGGGATAACACCGTAAAGATGGCAGCAGACGTGGAAGCTGTGATTGTACAAAGTGATTGCAACTTGCCTTTCCAAATAAAAGATTAAATAAAAAAAGAAATAAAAATTATCCTGAAAAATGGCCATCATGCTGAAATTCAAGTGGCTAATGGAAAATATAAACAGGTGTGTGTGTGTGTGTGCTTTTTTATATTTTTGTTTGTGTGACCACAGACACAAAAAGCTTATTTTATTTTGTAGTAAAATAAAGAATATTTTCTTTCTTTTATTGCAACCAGTTTTTTTGTTTTGTTTTCACAATTCTCAACAGTGGAGTCTTTATTATATATATATATATATATATATCTAATAATTACATAAAAAGCAGATTTGACCTCCACACATTTTCACTATGAACTGATTTGTTTTCACAATAATATATATTTGATAATGTATGTAGAAATTATTATTTCATGGATAAAAATAAATAATTGCTCTTGGTGTGAAATGTACTTTATTAAAAAGGTGTTGCGCAGTTTGCTGTGACCAGGTGTGGCAGTGGGGTTACCCGGGTCCCGCTGAGCCGTTTCCTCGTCTTTCTGTGGACAAATCATTCATCCTCCAGATGCTTCAACACTTTGAACAGAGGGAAAGGAAAAGGTTTTTCTGTTTTCATGGGATTTTAATACAAAAACCAGATATAGAAAAAAAACAAAACATAAAAACTGATTTAAGTTAAAACCATTTGTTACAGATTTTCTCTCTTCAGGAACAGAACAGAAACGGCTCCCAGTGCACCAAACCAAACATTCAGCACGGAAAACGACTTTTTATCCTCTGGTCTAAGGAAACTCCACGTCCTCCTGGGTCTGAGTTTCCAGAGCAGCTCAAGTCCAAACAGTGAAAACATCTCCGCGCTTCGTTGAAAACTTTTGCTTATTTACACGCTGGTAAATATTTACATCTGCTCGTTTATTTGCTTAGTGTTTCCTGAAATGATCCGGATTTATTCTGACTCTGTAAACAGTCAAGACTGAAACCTTCAAGTTGTTTAGTAATAATAACAATAATAATAATAATCTTTATTGTTTGAGTTCAATTCGTTTCCGGATCAACAGATCCAGTTCTCCTCTACATCCTGTTAAAACCTCCGCCGGGCCGGGCGCCTCGGTACGCGCTCCCGCCCGGACCGGCGGGGCCGTAGAACCCGCTCAGGAGGTCCACGCCCGGCTGCTGCAGGCCCCAGACCAGGGGGCTGGCCGTGGGAGCCAGCCCGCCGGGCCAGAGGGGCGGGGGTCCCAGGATGCCCTGCAGGGCCCCCAGCGGGCGCAGGGCTCCCAGTAAAGGTCCGGTGTGGAAATGCTGGCCGTGGAACTGCGGTAGCTGTGGGGCTTGAAGCCGGCCGACGCTTTGCTGCGGCGCCGGGCCGAACAGAGCCGGACCCGGCTGGTTCTGATCCCGGTACAATAAGACGGGGATCCGGGACTCTGCACTGCTCTGGGGAGCCGCTTCGGCGCCAACGGGCGGCTGCTGGTTGGACTGGGAGGATCTGCAGGAGAAAACATGACCAGGTGAAACCAGGAAATTCATGCTGATAAATAAAAACTATTATTGATTTATGGATTAATAACTGGAAACCAAAAGCTGCTTGATAGATTGTTATAGAATCTGACCAGGTGGAGCTCAAACTGCAATGTGAGGATTTTATTCTGGATATTTACAAAAATTATTTTTATCTGAAGTACAAAATGTTACATTATAAGTTTTGCAGTGTTGGCTGAAACTGCTCTGTTATTCTTTAATCAAATTGACTGATTTGATTCAGAAACTCCAGTTAATGAATTTATTAAATGAGTTAATTGTTTAAAAAAATCAATTAATCTGATTAATCGTTCTAGCCGCAGTTGATTTGTTTCTATTTTGGATATTTTAAATGTCTTCCTGTTCCAGTTTTAACTGTTTAAAATAAATTTATCAAACCTCCAGCATCTGTCCTGACTTTCACATGTTTAGGTCTGACCTCTGACCTTTTTACTTCATCTTTGTTTCAACTACGGAATCTGACCCTGTGACCTCTGACCCCGTCCGACCTGGACAGGAACCTTTAGCTGACCTGGAAACGTCGCCCTCGTCAGGAGAGCCTGATGATCGGTCGGGTTCTCGTCGTCGCTCCGGTTCTTGGTCGAAGTTCGGCCCATTTGTGTCAGCTGACCGAGCGGCTGTGCTCTGATTGGACAGTTCTGTGTGGTTCGGGGCCGAGTGTCCTTCTGTGGGAGTGGGCCGCCGTCTGTCCTCCGACCTCTTGTCCTCCCACTTCTCCAGCTGCAGACCGGAGTGAATCAAGTCCAGGGTCGCCGTCGCCGTCACCGCCGTCCTGCCAGGCGCGAACCGGACCGACTCTGGCGGTGCTGCCCGGTCCGTGGGCGGTGTGACGCCCTCCACAGCGGCGGCAGGAAGGGTGGCGTCGCTTGACTCCACCTGCAGCTCCAGCAGCTGCTGCTGCAGCCGCAGCTGCTGCAGCTGCTTCAGCCGCTCCGCCCGCATCTCTTTGATGGCCTGCTGCAGCACCTCCATGTCTCTGCTGGTCGCCACGGAAACACGCTCGCTGCCGGCGTCCGGAGCCAACTGGTCGGGGGCGGCGGGCCCGGTGGGCAGGACGTCGGGCGTCTGGTTGCTGTCGGCAACGGGGTGGAGGCGATCGGCGGCGTTGGACGGAGACTGTTGGCCGAGACCTGAAGACGGAGCAGAACAGTCAAACTGAAGGTCCGCGGGCCAAATCCGGTCCGGCTCCAGAAAATAAATCAATTAATCACATGGTAAAGCAAAACGAGCCCAATGACCTCAATTTTGATGATTTATTGTTTTTTCTTTTCTCTCTTTCCACCATAAACTGGATGGTAAACGTTTTCCGTTTGGTGTTTTGGGCTCAATTAGCTCATATTTTGAAGGACAATTTTATTTACAGAGATTTCATGACTCATATAATTTATGGTTCTGCTTGTTTGTTTATTTTGGATATTTAAATTGTCTTCCAGTTTCAGTGTTAAATGTTTGTTAGAATTTGCAGTTTATCGATCTTATTATTCTTTCGATAAGAACAATAAGATCGATAAATATCGTTACATAACTCGAAAATGGTCAAAACAACAGTGTCATGGTTTCACCTCATTCACTTCTGGGACAATTTATCGTCCATCAAAGTTTGTTATTGTGACAGACCTACAAATGGAGTCATCTAGATAACAGTTGTGTCTTAAAATATTATTTTATCAGTCAAATCGAAGCAGTTTTTTTTATCCGTTTACTGCAACGTTACAGTAAACGCACATTTTTTCGCACTATAAATAATGATGAGTTTATTGAAAATTGCTGCAAAAATGATCAAAAACAATGTGATTATGGGATGATAACTCCAACCTGCAGGTGGCAGTATTTCTTCTGTCCGGTTTCATGTTTTATGATCAATGTGATTTACAGACATTCATTAACCGTCAAATAAATGTCCTTAAAAACCAGAATGTTTTTAAGGACATTCTGCTGATGTGGCCCAAATGAAAATGAGTTTGACTCACTGCTTTAAAGTGAGAGAAATATTTAAATAGTTACGTTTCTCAATCGTGGCGCTTCCATTCAATAAGAATTTCAACTAAAATCACGTGAGCAAGTTTGTTTGCATCATAAGACATTAAGAAACGTCGGAAAAATTCAACTTTAGTCTTATGATTTTATTCTCAATTTTAAAAAATAAATATAATACTCGGTCGTACAGTTGATCTGAATTCAAAGTCCAAATAAATAAACAAGATGGCCGCTCTGACATCACTGACCTACAGAAATCCAAGAAGTGCAAAAATCCAGATTTTCCTAAACTTTAACCTTCAAAAACCAATAATTCTAATCATTGATAAAGTTGATTAATACCCATGTGGTTAAATAAAGTTTTAGGTTTGGAGCAGCAGGAACCGACCTTTGGGAGCAGGAACTGACCTCTGGGAGCAGGAACTGACCTTTAGGAGCGAGCAGATCCTCCAGGAACAACTGCTTGTCCTTGACGCTGAGACAGCCAACCAACCGGCTGAAGCTGCGCTCGATTTCTTCCATCCCGGCCACAATGATCCCCCCGCTGGAGTAGACAGGAAACTTATCGAAGGAGTGCTCTGAGTTTAGAAATGAAAATAAAAAAATCACTGACATTTAATACCCGTTCCTGAGGTTTGGAGAAAATCTGGCTTCTGTGAAACTTCCAGAAACCTAAAATCTGATGGTGCTCAGTTGCATCTTTGCAAATAATCAAAACATTTCTCAAAAGTTCTCAAACGTGCTGCTGGGTTAAAGTTTTCTCCACCAAATCGTCAGTGTTATTTGCTTTGTGAATCATGTCACTGGGATGGAGAAGAATGTGCACCAAACTTGGGATTAAGTCACTCATCCATTCACGTGAAACTTATTTTCTTATATTGAATTATATGACACTATTTATCATTTTAAATCAAATTCAAATTATATTTGCCATTTAAATACCACAACCTTTGAGCACCAATTTAAGTTTGAGATAATTTACGTGTGTTTGTTTGATTTTGTTTCTAGGTTCCCTGTTTTCAATAGTTATTGGAGAAAAATAAAAAAATAAGAACATAAATATCAACACCTGATTACTTGAAAAAATTGTAATAGTGAAGTTTCAACACAGAACTAGAGACGCCAAGTGTGCTAAAGCTTTTCAAAGTGAGCTAAAGCGCTAAACTAGCTCCACTGCAGTGCATTAGCTGAAGACTGCTGGATATAAAGCAACTTTAAGGATATAAAAGCTTCACTGAAACAACAGAACAGTCAGTTGAAGCTGATTAATGCTCTACTGTATTTTTAAAAACCGCTTTACTTCATTTATATCTCCAGAAAAACATTTAATGATGTTTTAAAAATAAAAAAAGTAGTGGATTTTTGCTGCAGTAAAACTACAGTAGTGAGAGCGGCTGCCGTACCAGTGAGGTAGACCGTGTGTCGGAACTGCGTGTATCGGGCCTGGAGCTCGGTGAGGCAGTCCAGGTCCGGCGACTGATGGCTTGTCATGTCACAGTGATGATACGGCAGGAACTCTACGATCTGCCGCTTCTGGTACGCCGAGAGCAGATCCAGCAGGTTGGCTGCGTCCCTCCGGAACCTGAACAGACAAACATCAAAATTTGGGGGAAAAGCAGCTGCAACATCTCCAAACATGACCAGAGGGTCATCGAATCTGAAATCTTTCAGCAGCAGCAGAGCAACACAAATTTTTTTTTTTCTCCATTTGGGAGAAACTGCTTCTATAAACAACCCAAGCGCAATAAATTAATGTTTTTTGGTGAGTGGAAAGGGAGCCATTTCAAAAATCTCTTGAATGTTAAATCACAGTGAGCTGTTACCTAGCAACCACAGTAGAGTTCCGCCCGTTACCTAGTAACC
>VMRN01000037.1:1263374-1314053 GCA_010277015.1 Poeciliopsis turrubarensis | reverse complement strand
AACCACAGTAGAGTTCAGCCCGTTACCTAGCAACCACAGTAGAGTTCCAGCACTTTGATGTGGTGGTTTTACCTCTTTATGTGCTGCACAACGGCTGCTGGAAAAGACAAATGTTTTCTTGTTGACTTACGATCCAGAAACGACTTACTATATTTTAGTTGGCTGTGCAGGAAACTCTACGGTTGTATAATTGCACATCTGTCTGCAGTCAATTTCACATACGAGTATAGACATTGAGTTGAGGGCGGGGGCAGATTAACAGTTCAATGTCTAGGAATAATTTTGTGCAAAAAAATGTGGTGCAGATATTTTGTATAACTCTAAGATTGATGCTAACCTGTTCAAGGAACCATAATAGGTCTCCTTTAGAGGTTGGAGTTGATTAATCTGTGTTTGAGGCGGCGTCTTTCTGAAAGCTACATCTTAAGTTATATTGTGTACCTGGCTTGCTCTTTCAGCTTTTTGTGGGTTTTGCAATGGATCTTCCACCTCCAGAGACTTTCTGGAGAGCTGTGTTTCTCCAGGAGCATCAGGAGAGCAGCCAGTCGATCTGCAGCAAAACACATCAGCGCTCGTTACGGCACATGGAAACGCAACAAAAACAAAACCGATTCCGATTCTCTACGTACTGTGAGTGATGACATCCGGGTTGAGGACCAGCTCGTCAGAGACGATGCAGCCTCCAGAGACAAACAGTTCGATGCAGCTGCTGTTCTTCATGTCGTCCAGCGAGTCGATGCCCACAAACACCACAGAGGAGTGTCGCTTTAAGGACATGAGGCCTGGAATCTGACAGGGACACCAGGCATGGTTACTTCACTGTTTACATCAGCTAGACATGGAAACTACACCTCTACTAGACATGACTAGCTGCTTGCTAGCCAGATGCACCTAATCAGTAGCTAGTTAGCTACTAACTCTAGCTAACTAGCTTGCTAGCTAGTGAGTTAGCATTTTAGCAGCATTGGTAGTTGCGTGAGTAGCTGCAGCCGGCTAGTTGCATCTACTCACATCTAACTCAAGCTGGCAAGCTAGAGTATTTATTTTGTATTTATTTTGCAAAGAAGGAAGTTGTGCACAGCGTCTTCAGTGGTTTTGTGTTGATTCCTTCACTTGTTCTTGGAGCAGCGCCCCCCCCAGGCGAGGAGGGAAACGTTTTTTCAATTAGTTTGGTTGGTTTGACTCAGTGTGGTGCGAATCCCACCAACTGAAAATGTAACAGATGTTGCGTTTTTGGTTCCTAATTGAACTGAGTCTACTGGACGATCGGGTGTGAAAACAGCCTGAATCTCACTGCAGTGCGTTTTTCCGCGTCATGCGGGTCCATTGAGCACCTGATGGACGTGTCCAGCGATGTCCTGGTTCTTGATGATGACCAGCAGGCCGTTCTCCGTGTTGTCCTGGTGCAGGAAGTCCGCCGGACTCTGATGCACGTTGCCCAGGCTCACCAGATATTCCTGCAGGTCAACGACACGCAAACAGCACATAAACCAGGGGTGTCAAACTCGAGGTCCGAGGGCAAAATCCGGCCCGTCACTGCCTTTGGTGTGGCTCTTTCAATATCACCTTCAAGACAAAGATTGTGTGCTTAAATATTTAATCAAAGCAATTTTTATCTGTATTTGTGAAAATATGTTCAAAGTGAAGAACTTAATAAATGCAGAGTCAGCTATTTGTTCATGTTTTAACTGGCGACGGAACGATTCAATATAATATTTATGTCAGTCTTTGTTAGTTTCAGTATATTTTTCATTGGCTGTTTTACTCCTCATTTCACTGACTGAATAATTTAAAGTTGTTTTTACATGTCGGACCAAGATTGTGAAGCTGTTTGTCGTTTCCGTTTATTTTCTGCATTTAAAATGTCTTCCAGTGTTAAATGTTGGTTAGAATTTAAAGTTTATGGACCTTTGACAAAGTATCATTGTGCCGTTACCAGAACATTACTAGAAAATTATCTCAAAACAACAATATTATCGTTTATCATGATAACTTCTGGGACAGATTGCTGTCCAGCAGAATTTGGTGGGCCTCCCAGCTTACCTTGACCTCCTTGCAGACCGGGTCGTCCGGTTCTGGGCAGTGGACGTAGAACTGCGGCGTCTTCCTCTTGATGTCCTTCAGAATCTTCGCCAGGTTGTGTAAGACGTTCGGCTCCAGCCGGTCGATCACAGAGCTGATGTGTGTAGTCGATGGGACGGGTGCTGCGCCGGGCTCCAGAACCGAGGCGCAGGCGGGGTTCGGACTGGCGACCTGTGGATGCTGCGTTTCAGAACCAGATCCAAGACCCGACACGGTTACAGTGCAGTCTGCACCCGTCAGAGTCTCTCCGCCTTCCTGTGCAGGTGAGCAGAGCACGATCCGACCCGCAGCGCCGTCCTGAGGCTGAGCCGCACGGCCCCAGGCGGACCCAGAACCAGAGGTTGGGTCACAGTCAGAAAACTGTTCGGTAGCGGCGGTCCGACCCGCTGAAGCCTTCCCTGCTCTGACGCTGGCCACGAAGTCGCTGACAGTGTTGGCCAGTGCGGCGTCGACAGGAAACCCGACAGCCGGCGCCGCCGGGGCGCCGCGGTCCTCACTCGCCGCCAGCAGGCTGACGATGCCGTCGTGCAGCGAGGCGACGTAGTCGGCGACCGGAGGGCAGGGGTTGTAGAAGGAGACGTAGGGCGAGAACTGCGGCAGCGATGCGAACGGCGGCAGCGGCGCCGGCGGCGGCAGGAGGCTGACGTTGACGCCTTCATCCTGCAGGAGGAGCTGCAGGTCCGAGGAAAACTCTGTCAGGTTTTTGTCCACGACGCTGTCCAGGTCTCTGACTGGACGGCCAAACGAGACGCTGTCGGGCTCCTTCGGTTCTGACCGGTTCTGCTCAGCGACCTCCTCATATCCCTCCTCTAGATGAACCTCTTCTGCTGCTGCTGCTGCCTTTACTTTCACCAGTGTCTCTGCCTCTCCCTCCGATTCCTCCATTCGCTGAGATTTAGACGGGGAAGCTTTTATCCTCAGAGGCAGAACCGAGAACGGATCCGTCTCTGCAGGAACCGATGCTGGCTCCACTTTAACTTCCTTCTGCTGGACCTTCAGCTCAGTTTTACTCGACTCTCCTGAAGGAAAGTTTACAATTAGTGGCATCACTTAAAACAAGTATTCACACCAACGAAAACAAACTTAAGTCAATTTTATGAGACAGAACAACACAAAGTGAAGGGAAATTAGACATTGTTTATTTCTCTGTTAAAAATGGTCCACAAAATGTCACCATTGCTTCTTCCAAGTCGGCCATGTTTGTTTATGCCAAACATTTCATCTTGAGAGATTTTGCAAGATTTCCCATCTGACTTTTAATTGCTGGTGAGTGAAATCGGTTCTGTTTGTGGCTCGACAAAACACTGCAAAATCACAACATTTTACCAAGTAATTTTGAGTCTCAAGTGTGAATATCTTAGTTTTGTCTTATTTCAAGTTTCAACTTCCAAGCAACTTTTCAGCAAAATATAGGAGCTTGTTTTAAGAATTCCTTAATATGGATTTTAAAAAGTTCTAGTTCCACTTAATACATGTTGAAATAAGTAAAATAATCTGCCAATTGTACCAGGAATTTTTAAAAAGTCAACAGTAAGGAATTATTGCCATATGCTAAGCTCCTATATCTTGTTGAAAAGTTATTCGAAAGTTAGTTTTGTCTCATTTTAAGTGAACTAAGATATTTGCACTAGAAATAAGACAAAAACTGCTTGGTAAGTTTTTGTGTTTTTGCACGGAATCAGTCATGTTTTTGGATTCTGGGAGGAATAATGTATGTATATTGCAATAAACATGTGATCAGTATCAATAGAAAACACAGCCAGTATTTTCTATATTGGTCGTACTGGTGAACTGGAGTTCCACTGAACCCAGTCCAATCAGTAGATTGGAGTCCAGTGGAAATATTCAAATAGGCAGAGGAAAGGTTTCAGCGAGGTTGGTGGAATCTATTAACTCTTCCACTCTGGTTACCTAGCAACTCGTTCATTCTTTGGTTACCTAGCAACGACCTGTTGCTGGTGCAGCAGCAGTTTAAAGTTTCGTTTCATAACTGCCATAAAATATAAAACACCTTATGGAAAACTGGATAAAGCAGGACAGATCGCATCAGTTAAAACAAAAAGCTAATCAATAATTATTTATATTGATTGATTCAAGTTCAAAATTATTTCTTGACCCCAATGATTTAAATGAGATGCTTATCCTCCTGACCCTAAAATAAACAGCTCCACGGTGCAGGTCAAAGGTCAAGTTAAATGATTTACTTCGCAATAGGAACAGAACGATTCTGTTCTGGAGGTTCTGGATGGGTTAAAGATGGATCAGCAGCTGAGCCGAGCTCAGGTTGCAGAATGTTACCTGGAAACTCCTCGGGGGAAACCTGCAGCTCGTTAGGCGGCTTCACTTCGTTAGCAGGCAAACCCCGAAGGGAGGACGGCGGCGTGGTCTCAGGTGACGGTGAGGGGGCGGGGGAAGGGTGAGGGCTGGGCAGCGGCGAGGGGCAGGTGAGCGGAGACGAGGGCGGGCTGGGGTCCGGGGACGGGCACTGGGACGGCGACGGCGGCGGACTGGGGTCGGGGGAGGGGCACTGGGACGGCGAGGGCGGCAGGCTGGGGATGGGCGACGAGCACTGGAAGGGGGAGGGAGGAGGCGTGGCCTCGGGGGACGGGTAGGATGGAGGGGGGCTGCGCTCCGGAGACGGGGCGGGGCTCCTCCTGGGTAACTTGGTCGTCACGGTGACGCCGGTGGCCGAGTCGCAGTGCTGGAAACGGGGATCTTGTGGGAGGCTCCTGTCCCGCTGTGAGTATCGCTCCGAACAGAGACCTGCAGGGAGAAACCAGACTAAACGTTTCTGCTGCTTCACATCACAGTCTGTTTGATTTGACATTTGTATCCTGTTCTGATTTCTGATTGGCTGCTGCCATGCCATGCCACGCTGCCATGCCCACCTAATTCAGGTTGAATGTCAGCTTCTTAATACATCTATAAACATTTATTTCCATTCAGGGTTAAAACTAAGTTACTAGTCTTTCACGCAAGGAATATGAGCTTATTGTAAATCAATAATTTTAAAATTGATTAAAAAGTTGTAGTTCCATTGTTTTTGCAGTGTGGATGAGGAGAAACAACTGGTTAGTCCTGAATCAGAGGAAATCCCCGGTGGGCCGAGGCTGATCTGCAGCAGATGTTCAGCCGCGTCGCTGAGCGAACCGACCTGTGATGGGAATCAGGACCCACGGGATCTCCCACTCCTCCTCCTCCTCCTCCTGCTCTTCATTAGCCGCCGCTTTCCTCCCCAGCCTTCCTCCTCCTCTTCCTCCGTGGTGGTTCAGCTCCCCGCTGTGCGAACCGGGACTGAAGCCCTCCAGGCTGCTGACGCTGCCTGCCGTCTGCTCCTGCACACGCGCGCACACACACACACGCACACACACACACACACACTGAACAAACTGAATCTTTTTATAAGACTGAACTCACAACACACCTCAAAAACACACAATTGTGCCATGTATCTATTTTGGTGTAGCTCAGTGAACATATCTTAGTACATTTTAACTAAAACACAACTAACTTACAAGTAACTTTTCTGCAAGATGTAAGAGCTTGACTTCAGTAAAATGTTCATTCAGGTGAACAAGAAGAACTGGTTCCCTGGCAGATTATTCCACTTATAACATTTCAAAATAATTTGAAAATGTTTTTCTTTTGTATTTATTTTCATACTGAACCAAGACTTCAAGTCCGAGACCTTGTTGTTTTCTTCAGTGGTTCTTGGTGCAACGCCCCCACAGGCCAGGAGTTGAACTGGTTGCTCAAAGGGTTCAGTTGGTTTAACCTTTTCATTAGTAAGAAATCTCCCAAACTCCAGTTAGATTGTTTGGTATTGAAGCCCAGGTAGCTTAGCAGACACGTTCCAGATTGTACTTCGTTTTTAGTCACAGAAATCTGCCTGAATCTTTCATTTCTGAAACCATAAATGACGTTTTACCTCCAGCTCCTCCTGCTTCCTCAGGTCGATGTCGCAGTTAGTGGGCAGGCCCAGCTTCATGGCCAGCCGACCGAACGGACTCGACTCCTTCAGTCCGTCCTCTGTCGCCTCAGAGGGGCTCTGATTAGCAGCATTAACGAGTCCTGCCGCGAAAACGCATTAAAATACTGTCAGCATCGCCGAACCAGGCCGATATCATGCCCTAAATATCAGCTTTTTATTAATCCAGACGCTTTCAGATAAGAAACACAAAGTCACTGAACAAGAAATAAAAGTTTCTGTCACCTTTCAGCTGTCTGAGAAATTTAACAGTTACTTCAGATCCGTTTTCCCTCAGATCCACGTCTTTCAAACCCAACGAGGTGATTATAGATGCAAAAGAGGTTTTGTTTCCTCCAACTGAAAGAAAAAAAATGGGCAGAAAACAAACAAATACAGAAGATAATAGACAAACTGTCAGGATGGTTAGATTGTCATAAAAACAAAGGGAAGTATTAAAAAGTATTAAAATGACAAACTTTACTTTAGTTTTAGGAACAATTTTCTGTCTTCTAGCTAAAAAGCACTAAGTTGGTCTAAAACTGATGAAGCTGCAGGTGACATAATTAGAGCGTCAACGAATGATTAATCTAGTAGTCAATGAGTAACGACTAATCAGGTAAATAAAACTAAAAATCTGGCACATTCTGCAGATTTCTCTTAACAACTAGAGCTTATTTTATTTCAAATCAAAAATGCATAAAAAGACACAAATAAACAAAAAATAATTTTTATCATTTTATTACCTAAAATGCAATAATATTGCAATTCTTGATTATAACACATAAAATCAGAGCGATATCAGTTTAAGTGCTGCAGAAGAAAAAGCTGTAAGAGTCATGAAACTGTAAGTTCGGTTCACCTGGAATCCTGTCGGCTCTTCCTGTTTCAAGAGACGCCTTGAAGTACTTTAGCGTTCGCTCCGCCGTCTTCTGATCCATCTTCCTCTTTGACGCCTTCACACCATCGACATCCTCCCTCCTCACTTCCGCCTCTGCGTTTTTCTTACAAGTCAGAATCTGGTCCAACAGCTGCTGCACCTGTTCAACAATCAACAAACAACAAAAAACTCAAACATTTTTCTTAAAGAAAATTCAAATATTTTCTAAGTTCTCAAACTCTTCCAGCACCACACTTTGGAGAACTATAACTAACGTTGCCAAATTTAGGCTTTTAAACAAACGTTAGATGGAACTTTATTATGAAACTGTGCAGTTTGAATATTAAACAATGTCAAGGACCTTATACAGAAATCAAGCACTTTCCAAACCTCAAACCTAAATGAAATTCCAGACTTTCAAGGATTTCAAGAACCTGTACAAACCCTGAAAGTAACCAGTCCCAGAGATGATCAAGCTCTCGCTGTCATACATAGTCTGACCCAGGAGTGACCTGTGCCACTGAACCGCCATCTTGGTAGGCAAGCGCAGCGAAAAGCACAGATGAACAACAAAAAGAAAGTAGAGTTCAAAACCTGTAACCGAGTATTAGTTCTAATGTACTTATATTTTTTATAAAGTATATATAGGTCCAAGGCGAGAGCTAGTTCTAAGCTTGTGGCTTGTTTATTGTTGTCATAGCAACTGTCATTGCAGTTAGTTACGAATACCTACCAAGATGGCTGTCTTCATACATAGCCGCTACAAACTCCCTGCAAGTGTGACATCACATGAGAACGATGCACTTTTTAAGTGTCTGACAGTTAGTTCACCTTATGAACGTTGCGTCCCGCCGCGTCTGTTGGGCCTCCGTTGCTCCTGGGCGTTTTCTCCGGCGGTGGCTCGGGTCCGAGGAGCGCCTCTACCGCCTGCCTGGCGCGCGCTGCCGACAGCATGTAGGCAGCAGGGTTGGCCAGGTAGGAGCGCAGGTAGCTGTCCGTGTTGGGCCGGTGGTAGGGCGGGCAGGGCTTGGTCTCCTCGTCCAGAACCGAGTCGTACTCGGTCATGGGACACGGCTGGACCTGCAAACACATCCAGTTTCAGAAAAGGGTCTAAAAACGAGCGGATAAGAGGCTTCTCCTTTTAAAGACGATAGAGCGTACGCTGCCGGCGGTCACGCCGCTGAGGTATTCACGTGTCTGCAGCTCCACGCCAGCAGAGAGGTTGGCCGGCGGGTTGGCTCGGGTTTTCACCAGGGAGTGGTGCAGAGCTGGCAGGAAGTCGGAGAGGCGCGGCATCGGCGAGGCAGAGGATGGTAAACTGTCCTGGGAGGAGGAAAACCGTGACACTGCAGGAAAAGAGAGTTACAAAAAACAGTTTGCTTTTGTTTTCACAGTATGTAAACAATTCATCCACTTAATTATCAATTAATGGTTTATTTGATTAAAATTAGCTGTTCAACAACTAGTAATGTCTGCTGAGAAACTGCTTCATCTAAGCGGACGTTAGATGACAGAAAATCTAAGGTTCTTCATCTAATGTTAGATGTCTGGTAGTTTGGCCTCCATCCAGCAGAGGGCGGCGCTGGTGATCCTGAAGCAGAGCCAGTTGATACAGAAACAAAGATGGCATCAGGATCCAAGAGAAACAGTCCAAACAGACTCGCATGAAGTTTACAGATTAAACAACCTCCTTAAAGTTATCAGCTTAATGTCGCTCTTATTCTCACCAGCTGCTTGATCTGTTCTTGGGAATTAACTGTCTCATATATTTTATTCTTTTCACCTTTCAGTTTTCAGTTTTGTTAGATGTTATAAATATGTCTAAAACCTGTAATAAGCAAAGTTAAGGCCAATTTATTGTCGAATGAATTTAAGATTTTTTAAGGATGTGTCGACGCCTCAGTAGCAGGACACTGGACTTCTGCTTTCTTAAGGTTTCGTAAGAAGTCCAGATTCCTGACAGTTTCCGTTTATTCACACAGATGGGAATTAAACATCTAACTCCTCCCTCTCATTATTTTTACTCACTGAATGTGGAAACGTCTCTGGGCTCCAGGAAAACAAACAAGGCCTGAAGGCTCCTCTTCCAGTTCTCTCCTCTCTCTGAAAGCACAGAAACATTTATTGGTTCAGTCCCAGCTAACATTTATTAGCTCAGTCCTAGCTAACATTTATTAGCTCAGTCCCAGCTAACATTTATTAGCTCAGTCTGCCATCAGTCAATGTTTGTTTTATGCAGAAAGAGAAAAATATTCACACCTGTTAAACTTGTTTCAAATTTTAAGTGTCAAAACTGATATAAACAAATCTAACTCCACCCATCTTCCCATCAATCCCTCTCCACAGCATGATGCTGCCACCACCAAGTGTTCAGATAACATGCAGCGACTCGTTCATGTCCTACCCGTCGGTGTGGCCATCTGAACGCTGGACAGCAGGAAGAGGAAACCTTTATCTGTGAGTGGATTCACCAGAACCTAAAGAGAAAAAAAAATTAATTTGAATTTTGCTTTTTAAGAGCCAAAAGTGTTAAAATTGCAAGGAATAAAAGTTTGAAATATGCCACTCTATGAAATATATAAAAACTGAATATTTTTCACTACATTCTATAATTTGAGTTGTACCCACCAGCTGTTTGGTCTCCAGCTCCCGCAGCAGCATCGTTACGTTAGTGGAGGACTGATTTCTGTCAATCACCTCCAGCAGGCTGCAGTAATAGCCGTCAGTCACAACTACACACACACACACACACACACACACACACACACACACATTTAAAATGTCACCATAAACAAGAACAAACAGCGACAGAAATGAAGATTTAAACCCTCAGCGGCGGTTTGCTCACCTTCTTTGCTGCTGCTGTAGGAATTAAAGGAGAACACAGCAGAGGGAACCAGGCTTGTCACTTCATCCAACGTCATAACCGAGTCGACATCCAACTTCTCAGGTCTGAAGGAGGAAAAGTTCAAAGTGAGCATATTTAAATAAACTTCTGCTGCACAATAACAAGATTTGTTGGACGATAAACTGTGTGACAAGTTACTGCGATAAACAACATCGAAAGACAAATTTCAACTAATGTAAGAATCAAAATAATGGATTAATGGAGGTATGCCCACTCAAAGATTATTTCTAAAGAACATTTACCAATGGAACTAGAAAACATTTTACATTCTCAAAAAAAAACAAAAACCAATTGCCTTTCAAAAGATAACAATCATTCAGCTTAGACAGAAAAAAATGGCAAAAGTGACAGGAAGTGTGTCCAATGTTTGCAGCGTTTCTCAAAATGGCGGCTTTTCAACGATATTAAAGGGGAGCATCTCTAACGACTGTCCAAATTAAAATTAATGCACTCGTTTTAATTTATTATAAAGTTCACATGTGATGTCACACTTCTGGGAACTTTGAATCTGACAGCCATCTTGGTAGGTTTCCATAACTAACTGCCATGACAGTTGCTATGGAGTTGCTATGCCAACAAGAAACAAGCCACATTCTCTGTCTCACACATGTTGATTCTGATCAGCAGTGATTTTGTTGACATGTATTTCTTTTGCGCTTTGGTCAAGTGTCAATATTCTGTCCTTTTGTTGGACTCAAAGTCACTGGTCTTCTACGCTTTCCGCTGCACTTCCCTACCAAGATGGCGGTTCAGTAGCAAGGATCACTTCCAGTTCAGACTTGTAGAAACTATGCATCGTTTTATTGCTTATTGCGGCACGTTCAAAGGCGCATCCTAAAAGAACGAGCAAAAAACAAACTAACTAAATAAGGAATCAGAAAGTCTTTAAGTTTCTGATGCTGAGGGGAAAACTTGTTTCCTCTCCTCATCAGGTCAAAGGTCGGAAGATATTTTGTGTGGGACTCACAGCCTGAGGGGCAGAGAAGGAGTGGCGCTGGACCGAAGGGAGACCTGGAGCAGAACCCGCTCGTTTTTCACCAGCTCTCCGGTCCACACGGTGAACTGAGCGCCCCCTGGAGGGAAGGAGGGAGGAAACGCTGCGTCAGGTCGGGCTGAAGCTAAAGAGCAGAAAACAGCTGGGCTGAGTTTACCTTTGCTGCTCTCCGAGAACTGAGTGCTGGACCTGAAAAACAGACATCGTCGTACTGAGATTTTTAACAAATATAGCTAAAAATGATCTTTAGGATCATTAAGAATGAATGAACACACTTTATTAACTCTGAAATTCACATTTCAGTAGAGCCCACACAAAACACAAACAACATCAGACTTGGGCAGGCAGGCGCCATGGGAGGCGCTGCCCTTTGGCTGGATGTGTAAACACAACACTTGGCTAAAGCAAAATAAAAACATAACTAAACTGCACCCAACGGATCTGCTAGAGATGCTCCTCCCATCATTTATCTGTTTCTGTAACAGCTTAAGTTGCAGACAATAATCATTCTGATGATTAATCTGATAAAAGAAAAATGGTACCACTTTACAATAAGGATCACCTAATAAATATCTCATATGTTATTAATTCACCTCTAAGCACTTTATAAATCATTAATAAGTGTTTATTAAGCATTAATTAAGAGTTGAACTCTGGGAAGGAAATAGAAGATTTTTTATTTTAAATTGAATATTTTCATTACAGAAAGTTGAGTGGACAGAAAAAGTGAGTCATGCATATATTTTTGTACAGTTTTGGTTGAATAATAATTCAAACTGTTTTGTTTTTTTTGTCTTTTCCCAAACAGCCTTTTTTAGACTCTATAATCTCCAGTTAACGATTAATTGATGACTAAATTAGTTGACAATTATCTCAATAATTTATTCATCACAATTAATCGTTTCAGTTTTTTGGGTTAGATGTGCTGAATAAACAGATTTTAACCACGAATGAAGTGAAAACTGTACAGTGATTGATTCTCCACTTCAACATCCTGAAAAATCAGGACCAGAAACTCAAAAATCTAATTTTTCTCCACACTCTGTGAACACACCACGTGTGAGTCAGTCACATTTTTAAAACTGATCATGACAGATCTTCTGGTTTAAAGCGGATCTGGGTACCTGACGGGCAGCGCGGGCTTGACGGAGAGAGGCGTGTCTTTTCCTTTAAAGTGGAAGGAGACGACGGCGTACGGGCACACCTGGCGCGGCCGCTCCCGCAGCTCGTCAAACAGATACTCGTAGAAGTATTGCTGCGGTTGGAACAAGTGGAAAGACACAAGACGTTGAGATGAGGCCACTGGCTGACGCTTGCAGCCAGGTACGAGCAGCTGAGCATTGTGGGAAGTCACCTGCGTGAGCTCGTAGGCGCGGAAGCAGCTGAGCGACGTGACCTTGCTGGCGTTCTTGGCGATGTGGCTATCGAAGCGAGGCGTCGGGTCCTGGAGGATCTTCATGTTTTCATAGATGCTCTTCACCTTCCCCTGAAACCCGAAACAGACGCTGCACAACACTCAAAACTGAAACAAAATGGCGCTGATGATGATGAGCATCACCTGGAAGCTGGCTCACCTTCATCACCTTGAGGATGAGGAGCTCCCCGGTCGTCCCAGGGGTCAAAGGTCTCGCCTGCAGCAGGTCCGAAAACCTTGACAGATACACGCCTGCAACAACAAGCTCATTCTGAGCACGACACAACTTCAAACTACCTGCTGGAAGTAAAAGAATGTCTATAAAACAGTTTATAGGGAGGAAACATTGTTTCCATCACTTTGTCACCATCTGTTTTAGAAATTAACCTTTGACACCCTTCAAAACTCATTTCTATTCAGAATTAAAATAAAGAGGAAAAAAAAGTTTTTAGAAGCACTTAAAAATGTCAGCTTTTCTACATATATAAAAAACTGCTCTAAGTCTTGATGTCCAACGGGATGGACATTCAGATTTGAAAGAAATTCTGCAATTTAATGATAAGAAACATTTCAAAAACAATTAAAAATACTATCACTGGAAATACTGCCAAATTTATTAACTTAAATGTATACTTTGATGGAAAACAGACATTTTCTCCTCCCCATCTCTAGTTTCAGAGCAATGCTTGTTTGATGCCTCTGATCAATATCACTGATCAATAAGAAGCTAGTGAGTAATAAAAATCATTCAAATCACAAAATCCCTATTTCTTTTTACTAGTTTAAACCCATAAAATGTATTATGTTCATTTCAGTGGACGTCTGGTCTGAGGGGTTAATAGACTTAAGATTATTATTGTTATTGTTTTCCTAATTTTTTATATTTTATTTTCTTTAAATAAAACATAATGTGTAAAAAAGTAAGGCATAAAAAAGGGAGGATTACATACATTTATACTTCTGTTCCCTCTTTTTCAAACAAATACTTATCTAAATATAATATAATAAAATGTTTATAAATTTTAGATGAATTAATGTCTCCAACCTTTACTCGGGTTTCCCAGCACCGTGTTTTTGCTCCGACCGACAGTCAGTCCCTTCTCACAGAGAACAGGCAGCTGCAAGAAGAAAAAAAAACAAAAATTAATATTAAATAGACAACAGAAATAACTGAATTTGTTCTCTTTATTATGAAAACATCGCTGTTTAGTCGTCCTACCTTGACTGAATTAGTCGCCAGGAAGCAGTAGCTCTCCTCCAGCTCCTTATCCGTCCTTCCGTCTGCTTTCATCTCTCTCCGTTTTTCCACGAACTGAAACATAAACCATCATTTTTCCCAGCCGGTAAAAACCAAGGAACTAAAGCAATTGAGCACAACCTATTCTGAACTTGAACACATTTATTTCTCTCCTTAAACATCCTGTGCACTTATCAACATAGGGCTGGACGATAACATCTCAGGATATAAGCATTTCATTTCAGACCATATTGATCATTATTGATTTGGGGTTTTTTGTCTTTCATATCTGAAATACTGCTGTACACAACACTTGGAATATATTAACCAAATGTTATTAACCGTTCTTTGCTTCATGAATATTGTAATGACAACATATCTGGTGCAGCTTTAATTTGGTAAATTTCAAATTTACCAAATTAAATTTCTACCAAGTCACCAAAGTTCAAGTCCATCAAGTGTTCCTGCTACCAACAATTCAACTGATGCCTTTGTTTCTGCAGCACCAGATGTGTTTTTCAAGGCTTACATATGTTCAGAAAATCACTGAAAATATTTGAACCAAACCATCTTTTTTTAAGCTTATGTTACGCAAAAAGAGACTTTTTGATGGATTCTAGTGAAACAAAACGCAACAACAAGCTCATTGCTCACCTCCTTCTCCAGCAGCTCGCTGTGGACGAGCCGAGGGTTGCTGTAAGTGAAGCAACCTGAAGAGTTGCTGTCGATGTAGCCGGACGTCAGGATGGTCTTCATGTCCTCATACTCCCTGGACTCGGTGGAGACGAACTGGAACAGAGCTGAAGAAGAAACATTTATTATGTTATTGACTAAAATGCAACAACATCGCTCTTTAGTGAAAGCTGATCATTTGTAGCAAAGGAGGCATCTGCAGCTATAAAATATTTCTTCCATCATGAAAAAAACTCAGCAGTTTTTGCTGGACTGAACATCAAAACAATGCAAGGCTGATCTGATCTGATTATTGATTAACTGATTAATAATTAGATAGCAAAAGGTGATTAACCAGAGATTTTTTTATCTTTTTTTTTTTTTACAGAATTTGAATCAGTTAAAGCTAAAACTGCCACTTGTGTAGTTTTGTGTAGAACATATTTTTGTTCAAAAGTTTTTATTTTTATATTAAATGGAAAATGTATATATTTTTGTACTGTATTTTTTGATTAGTGGATATTTATTTTTGTTTACTATATTTGTAGTGTGCCCGCTAAAGCCGATAGCAGTAAAACTGATCTGGCTTAAAAAAACAATTATAATAAGTAAGCAAAACAATTTAGAACATAAAATCAAATGCAAAAATAAATTAAATGATGTAACTAAATATATGTATGTGTATATATATATATATGGATCATTCTTTTGTCTTCCAATAAGACCAAAAACATACATCACTGCAGGTGAAAGACCAAAGTGAACCTTTTTGATTGTTCATAACTCTCTACTTGAAGAGCAGATAATTTATGAGCTAAACTGAAGATAAATGATGACCATGAAGCTCCTCTAATCTGGGAAACCTTGAAAAATAAGAAGCAGCTTTGATTTCTCAAATGCAAAAATCACAAAGCAGAATAATACCATCAGGGAGGGTCACAATATTAGTTTTTGTCTGCCAGCAAATTAAAAAATAAATTTCCCTCAAGGTAAATAAAATTATTATGGCTTACACTGGTTATAGGAGTTACTTTAAAAACAATCAACAAAACTAGTTTCTCACATCCTTCCATGCGAATATAGTCCATCTCAAGGCTAGAGTAATGTTTATTTTCCTATTATCTATGATTAAATCTGAGGTACAGCAAAGTAAAAATGAATTTGAGATCCTCTGTAGTTTTGTTTTGGTGTCATTAACTAGTGCATCCATAACCGGACACTCGCGCTAACGGCTATAATAATGTAAACATGGAGGCGGTTACCTCCCTTGAGCTAAGAACTACAATCTACACAAAGCCAAACACAAGCTTTAGGGTGAAAACCAAGGTATATTTTAGTACCTACAGCAGGAAAATAAGACATAGTTCTTAAATAATGAAATATCACCAAACGTTAAAACGTTTATAAGCTTGTAACTAAAGCGACTGGCCGCTAGCTGTTAGCATCGCATCATTGCATTAGCCGCTAGTTTAACAACATTAGGTCTTTGAACTGAACATAAAGATTGGAAACTAAACATAATCTTTTCACACAGGAGCAGAGGAACATAAATGACACTCATGGTGATAAGCATCCAAATGCCTTGTTGCTAACTAAACTGACAGGATAGGTGGAAGTGTCCGACAATGGACACATACTTGTCTGATAATTGAACTCTTATAAATAAAACGCCATTAATTTGGAGAATCATACCCTTTTTCTCTTTGGTTTTCCTCGGTATGTGGAACTTCTTGGGCTCACTCGGCATATGTCGCTGGTGGACCACTTGCGGTGCTGATTTCCTCCGCTCCACGATCTTCCCCGCGGCCGCAGGGCTCCGCCTGGCAGAAGCAGGGTAGCTTCCTCGGCCGGGGGTCGAACCGAGCAGCTCGCAGTCCCGGTAGCTAAAGTCCGCGGCAGCCGACACTCTCCTCACCGGGCAAGCCTCTCTCCGGCTGACGCCGTCCTCCATTGTGAGATACTCCACTAGGTCGACGCTTGCTCACTGCTGTTACCTCCAGAGCCCGCAACGGAGGAAGGTAGCCCCGCACAAAACCCGCGCCATGCTTCCGCCGCCGAGAACGGATCTTCTTCAGAGTTAAACCTGCGGCCAGTTCAACAAAACTGCTTTACTGCCACCTGCTGGACAAACGACTGTGCTGCAGTTTGATCTCAGAGGACTTAATGTAAATAAAAACAAAAATCAGCTGATGTGAGTTTATGCGTTGGTTCAAAATGTTGAATATTTTTTTAAAAAAACTTTCTATTCAGGATTCATCGTTTGAAAAATAATAAAATATCACCATGTATTTTATCCATTCTGATTCGTTTGAAAAATAATAAAATCTCACTACACATTTTATCCAAAGCAGAAGGCAATCTTGGTTTTTCTGTTACTTAATCCGATTAACTGATATTTTCTCAGATTAATGTTAAAATTCAGTTTTGTCCTTGAATTTATTCCCTGCACAAAATCAGAATTGCTTTCATGATATACGATTGTAACATGAACATTTCCATAATCCTGGTTTATTTGTTGCAGGGAAAATGTTTGCAGCTCTTATTTGCACTCATTTACAAATGACATCCAACTTGTTCGCAGACAAAATCATTCAGACACTTTGGAAATTTATTGAGTCTTTGATTAAACAAAGATATTCCTGAATTCCTGTTTTGTATGCATCAGAATGAAGGGGATGGTTTCCTTTCAGTGCTTCTGGGATTTGCAATCAGTTATGATCAACATTATTTAGCTAAAATAATACTCCTGAATTATGAGTTACATATAAATAAACAATGATTCAGGCATTCACATGAACATACTCCTCATATATAGTCTTTATGTACAATACATGTACAACAGCTTTCTCTTTGCACAAAAAACACCTGGGATCTGTCTGAGATTTACAAAACACAAAAACATAAACCGATGGACTCTTGATTCTGATTTTAAAACTGAAAATGCTCTAAAAGATGAATGGTTCTGCTGCGAAACGGTTTCCTCTCCATTTCCACTGAAATTGGGTCAACTCCTCACTGAGACAAACAATAAAATGTTTATAAAACAGCATTTAAAACCCCAAACCCATCTGGATGATACAGAATGAGCTTCTTTTTTTCCAAACATGAACGTAAAGCTGAATGCTCAGCACAAAATAAAACCATGTTTCACAGTGAGAGTTAGAACAATGAAAATAGCGCCACCATCTGTCAGAGTGCTAAATGAGCTAGAACAGCAAACAAAGCCAAATACATCTGCAATTAATTTTATTCGCTGCAGAAACACAAATTTTAAGTTTGTCTCTAGTTTCTAGTTAAAATTAGATACATTTTACTGGATGATAAATTATTGCAATAAATGATCATTTTGTTTTGACATCATTTTAAAATATTTTGTAAAGAACTCTTAAGATGCACTGCAAAAACACAAAGTATTATCAAGTATTTTTGTTCTAGTTTCTACTACAAATATCATAGAACACTTGAAATAAGTCAAAACTAAATAACAAGAAACTTTTCAGCAAGACAAAGGAGCTTGCTTAAACATTGATAAAAAAGTTCAGATGGGCCTGTGCCGTTACCTAGCAACCCCAGCCAAGCTGACGCCCGTTACCTAGCAACCAAATTCTAGTTCCACTGGCAGATTATTTCTCTAAAACATGTTGGAGTAAAATAATCCAGCACATTTTTCAAATAAAAATTTGCAATAAGATAAAATATCTCAGAAAATGTCTAGAAAAGAGCAAGAAAATTTCACTTTGTGAAGAAAAAAATTTGCCTCAAGAAATTCTGAATTTTTTAGGAAAAGTAAATAATTGTTGAATATCAATAAAGAAGTAGTAGTTTCACTGACAGATTGTTTCACCTATAACTTTGGAAACAATTTTTAAAAGGAGTAGAAAAATCCAGTGGATCTAGTTTGTTTTTAAAATAAATATTAAGAAATTATTGGCTTAAAACAAGCTCTTTGCTGTCTTGCTGAAAATTAGTTTGAATTAGTTTTATCTTGATTAAAATGTACTAAGATATTCGCATTAGAAACTAGACCTAAAATACCTGGTAAGATTTTGTGTTTTTGGAGTGTAAGAGAAAACTTTAATAAAAAAATACCCAGTTTGTGGTTGGAAGGTCACAGTTTAGCTAATATTAACCAGCAGAACCAACATTTTGTTGAGTATTTGAATTGATTCTTTATTCGGTTGAATTCAGTTCTGATTATTTCCCGTCAGCATCTGCAGATCATTTCCTCGTTGTCTCCGGAGTCCCTGCTGACTTCCTCCTCCTCCTCGTTCAGAGCGACCTTCCCATCTGAAGTCTCTGCTTCCTGGTCCATCCTGCAGCCTGCAGGAGGTTCTGGTTCTGGTGCCGACTCCGTCTCACCATCCATCTCTGGTTCTACTGATAACATCCCATCATTGTTGGCCATCATGCTCTCTGAGAATAAACCAATATCTTCGAGACTGAGCTCTTCTGTCTTTGCCAAAGTTTTGTTTTTGATTCCTGAATCTTCGCCCGAATCGATTGGTTCTCCTGGTTCTGGTTCTGTGCGCCGATCCGTGTGAGGAGTGTGCTCTCCCGCCGCCTCTTTGGCCTGCCGGATGCAGTTGATCCACTGCTGCTTGTTGAAGGCGTCGCTTGCCTGGAAGCAGTGCGTCTGGACCTGGCTTCCTGACCGGCACGAAACCCGGAAGAAGTTCTTGGCTAAGAAGAGAAGACAGTTAGTCTTAATGACAAATTATTTTAAAAATATCTGGGGAAAAATCATCCAACACTCTAAAACTGTAACTGTGGCTCTTTACCTAAAGAAATATACAAATTTGGAGAACTACACTGCAAAAACACAAAATATTACCAAGTGTTTGTTTGGCTAATAGTGCAAATATTTTTATCACACTTGAAATGAGACAAAACTAACTTACAAGTAACTTTTCAGCAAGAAAAAATAGATGTTTTAAGACAATAATTGTTGAAGAATCATTCAAAAGTTGCTTGGCTGGGGTTGCTAGGTAACGGGCGGTGCTTGGCCGGGGTTGCTAGGTAACGTGGAACTAGGATTTTTCATCAACATTGAAGAATTATTGATTTAAACTAGCTCCCATTTCTTGATCAAAAGTTACTTTTAAGTTAATTTTGTCATATTTCAGCCTGAAGCTGGTCGCTGTAAGTTCTGTTACAGTAAGTTCTGTCACTGACTCCGCTCGCTGTTGCTGAAGGCCCCTCTGATGGACCCGCCCACTCTCATCTCGCCGTCTGATACGTCCTCCAGGTCCAGCTGGCGGATGGGGATCGGCTGGCGGCAGAGCTGGTAGCTCACCGGCTGGCTGTTCAGCGACACGGACCGGGTGATCACCAAAATGTCCTGGAACAGAAACACGTGGAGCTTCTGCAGAACCACAGAAAAACGAACAGTTTGGTGAGAAACTCTGAAAACAGTGAAAGTGGATGAGAATGACAGGAATGAGGAGAGACACCAACGATTCCTCTGTTGTTCTTCAGCTCTCCATGGCAGCTGAGCGTCTTGGACCGGTCGATCAGTTGGTCCCGCCGTCCTTCATCCGAGTACAGCAGACGGTCCTTGTAGTGCTGACACTCCGACTCTCCGGTCCGCCTGTTGATGTCCGCCACCAGGCTCTGCACCATCAGCATCTGGAGGCCAGACACCAGCTGCCTTCAGATCGCAACAAGTCTGGAAAATTATGACTTCTGGCTCGGAAAGGTCAGTTGGTCAAACTGGGAGGAACTCCCAAAACCTCCAGTTTCTACTTTACAGGCAGGAAGCTGTGATGGAAATGTTTTACTTAGCAAAACACACATTTAAGATGCATCTAAATCAAAGCTGCACTCTTAACTGAACACGATGACACAGGTTAGGGCCCTTGTAGATAGAACAAAATATATACATTAAGAATAAATTTCCACAAAACTCCAAAATTTTAGATTGATCTAAAAAAGATCTACAAAAAAATCTCAGAAATTTTTGAGTTTGAAAAGTTGAAAATTTGCAAGAAAATGTCACATTTTTAAATTGGAGAAATTTCCTGAAAAACTCTGAATTTTCTGAACCTCCATCATTTGCTAGAAAAAACTCAAGTTTTGAGATTAATGTCTGAAATTTCATGTGAAAAAATTAGAAATTTCTGAGTTTGAAAAGTAAAATATTTGCTAAGAAAATTATCCAAAATATTTAGATTAATTGGAGAAATTAAAAAAAAGAAAGAAAGAAAAGAAATTTTTGAGTTTGAAAAAGCAAAATAAATTTGCTAAGAAAAACTGGCAAAATTTTTGACGTCAGTCAGAATGAATGTCTAGGACCGGGGTGCCCAAAGTCAGGGCCGCCATCTTGCATGATTTAAAGCACCTGAATCCAATGGTGGCTCATTAGAGGGCCTAAGAAGAACTCTGACATGCTGAAAAGGCTGTTACTACCTCCAGGAGAGAGCTCAGCATGCAGGATCCTGGCCCTCGAGGACCAACTCTGGACACAGAACAACCAGCAGAGCAGCCGCCAGGTTTCCTCACCGCTTCCTCCAGGTGCTGCCGGTCCAGGTGGTCGTTGGGCGTGTGCTTCAGGATCTCTCTGAGCAGCAGCGGGTACTTGACCAGCCGGCTGCGAGGGATGTCCAGGAAGTTCCACAGGTCCAGCTTCCTGCTGAACGGAGACTGCAGGCAGCGCTGCAAGAAGTCCTGGACCCGCCGGTCCTGCTTCTTCTGGTCCAGCAGGGCCTTGGCCTGCACCTGGTTGCTGCAGTACGGCGTGTAGGAGGAGAGACAAGGCAGCTGCAGGGACACAAGTACATCGCCATGAGGTTTCCCGCCCAGCTTCAAAGCTGATCCCATAAGACAGAGAAACGCTCACCCAGCCGGTCAGGATGTGTCCCACATTTTCTGTGGTTCCGTCGGGTTTCCTGGCGTCTCGTAGCCGACTCAGCAAGTCTGAGAAAAATCAGAAATTGTTGCTGCACTGCAAAAACACAAACGCTTTCCACAGAACTTTGATCTAAATTCAAGTGTAAATATCCTAGCACCCTTGAAGAAAGACAAAACTAACTGAAAAGTAACATTTCAGCAATAAATGAGCTTGTTTTAAACCTATACATCCATTAACACCCTTGTTCAGTTCGACTGGCAACTACAACTTTGGGCTAAATATTTAGCTCTGCACTGGCTAAACATTTAGTTTGCAAGCTAAATATTTAGTTTACAATCTAAATACTTTGCTTGCACACTAAAATTATTGGATAACTAAATATTTAGCTTGCTATCAAAATAATTTAAAGCTGAATATTTTATTTAACTAAATAATTAGCTTTAAGATAAATATTTAACTCGCTAACTAAATATGTAGTTTGAAGCTCAATATTTACTTAAATAAGAAAAATTGCTAATTGAAAACAAAATATTTAGTTTATAAATTAAATCTGTAGCCTGAAAACTAAATATTGAGTTGGAAACTCTGCCATTTATAAATGAATGAATTTGAATGAATAATCTGGTGAAAATATGACTTCAATCAATGAACCACCATTTTTTCCTTCTTATAATTTAACACTCCAAGTTTTTGCGTCCAACTTTTGACTGTAAATTTATAAATGGCCCCCGATAGGAACTGACATCAAATTTCTGTTTTAAATGTTTTATCTGGCCTTTAATCAGAAACCTGGTCTCACCTTCATGCAGAGGAATGAGTGAGTCCAGAGTACCGAAGATCTGGTTCAGTTCCTGCTCGGTCATGATGGACAGCTTCAGCATCGGGTCGTGGTACGCCTGGAAATTAATTCATGTAAAAACCAGGAAGACAGCAAACCAACAAGCAACCTGCTGCTGTTTACCTTCTTGGCCAACTTTAGATCTTCCACCAAGTCTTGTTCTCCTTGAGCCAACTCAAAAATGGCCTGTAGGAAACGGTTATGAGGAATGAAAAATCACAATTCACTGCAAAAACACAAAATCTTACCAAGAACTTTTGGTCTACTTTTTCCTTAAATGAGTCAAAACTAATGGGGGATTGTGTTGAATTAAAAATCCCTATTATTTAGGGATTATTTCACTTAAAACATGGAAAACTTTATTTTCATAAGTGAAGTGATCTGCCAAAGGAACTGATATTTTCAAAATCAAACAATTATTGACTTAAAACAAACTTGCATATTGTGCTGAAAGATATTGTGAGATGCTTTTCTTATTTAAATGAGCTAAGAAATCTTTACAGTAAACTGTAAACATACTGTTGTGTTTCTGCAGTGTGAAAACATAAATCTATTGCCTCTTTCTGAGAAGAGAAAAATGACCTCTTGTCTTTTTATCTCCTTTGGACTCAGAGTTGCTCCGACCCGGATGTCGAACGTCTCGCTCCACAGTTTGCTGTCGCGGCGCTTGGAGGCGGGGCCTGTTGCCGTGGAAACCCGCGACATGGTCACGCAGGACGGGGGGCTGGAGACGGTCGCGGAAACGACACGCGACGTCATCGTGGACGAGGAAGAGGAAGGAAGAGGAGGAAGAGGCGCAGGATGCGGGAGAGTTGAAGCTCGACTCTCATTTCGGAAACTGACGGATCGCTGCAGGAAATTAATGACGTTTTATTTTAAATGACCTGAAACTTCTGCCTGACTTGAACTTAAACTAAACTTTTCCTGCTTTATGTTTGTTTAGATTTGATCCATTTACTGAGTTGCAGGAATTGACTTTTCCTGAATCCATTCATCCAGATTAGCACCACTGTAATCCCAGATTAGTAACCATCACTAAGGGTGAGGGATTACCCTTCGATGTCAAGTTTTTGTAAAAGCTAAAAAAAAAATCTGTTTCTGTTTAAAGTCCAAGGAAATCCATTAGAAAAGAACTAAAGATTTAAACTCAACCATTATTATCAGTATTTATTACTCATGTTTATTACAAATATATCATTTTTTAGTGAATTTTCTTTAACCATGTTAAAGATTTCCAACATTAATATAAAACAATAAGCATGAATTTAAAATGTTCTCCAGTTCCAGTGGTAAATCTACATGACAATTTAAAGTTTATTGATCTTTGAGAATGGCAGATTATTTGAAATATTATTTATTCTCACTGTAACTTCTGGGACAGTTTATCGCTCACAAACATTTATTGTTATTTTGCAGCAGACGGCGACATTTCCAGTGCAGAGTGGCAGCGTGCAGGCGGTTCACCTGCAGAGTTTGGCCGATCCTCTTCAGCGACGTGGCTTTGACCGGAGGCAGCAGGCTCGCCAGCGCCGCCACCCGGGGAGCAGGTTTACTGCGCTTGGTGCCGGGATCCTGCAGGAAAAACCAAAAAACGTCAGAGTTTCATCGCTGTGAGAGAAATCAAAGAGAAAAAACTGAAGTGGACTGAACACAGATCCTTGAGGTACACCACAAAATTAGGCTTTCAGGTGCATCATATCTAGTATCTGCTGCTTTCTTTGACAATAACGATTTTCCTGAGAGTGTACACCGGCCTGCTACGGTGACCTGTCAGCAGGTCGTTTGTCCTGGATGTGATCGCAGATAAATCAATAGATGGCAGTAAACTGGAATATAGAAATATAAAATATGCTCTTCCAATCTATGTTTTTGTTTTAAATAATGTCAAAAACTTCTTTAAATATTAGTTTATAATCCAGACAACAGAGATGACAGTTAAAAACTAGAAAAGAAACAGATAAAAGACGAATATTTAAATAAGTGAAGGAAAAAACAGATTATATTGTAAGAGAGGATAGAATCTGGTCCATCAAACATCTACAAGATAAAGAGAGATATGAATAATTGCTTACATAAATGTTTGGAGGAAAACTTGTTTCCAATTCAATTACTTTCCAAATAATTTCAACAAATTAGAAAAGGCAAAAAATAGACATAAAAGAAGAGAACAGACAGCATAAATTAGAGCTAAATAACATGGAAATAGATCAAAACTACAGTGAATCGATGACAGGATGTATTTAGAGAGCAAAAGATTAGATTTAGATAATTTAGAGAAGAAAAACAAAAACTAGAAAATAAAGTTTGTTAGTTTTTGGGTCAGATAAGAATAAAACCAACATATGCCACTCAGTGAGCAAATCTAATGTAAACTCAGACACTTCAGATAAATATGTGATGTCTACCATTCTCTATTAAACAATAAAAAAATTAAATATCTTCAGATTTCTGTGTGATTTCCACCACACGTTGACTGGAGGAACGTCTTACCTCCTCCTGTTTCCCCATGTTGTGGTTCTGAGAGGTAAACCCAGAGGTCAGCAGGTGTCCCAGCACAGAACCGGGCCTCTGACCTGCCACCATGCTGACGACCCCCAGACTTCAACAGGTCCCGTTAGAGCGCCACCGAATCATCATCTGGTGCAAAGCCCAGGAAAAGCTCCCACTGATCCTCCAGGACTTTAAAGTTCACAGAAGAACTGGAGGTCTGTTCTGAGCAGACCGTCCAGGAAAATGTCCGAACACGGCGTGAATCCTGAGATCGTCTGCTCCTCTGTCCCACCGCTGCCTGAGATAACGGGTCGCCCCTCCCTCACAGACGCTCCGGTCCTGCGCTCTGGTTCTGCTCCACTTACTCAGCTCGGTCCCTCTCTGATTTCCTTCCTTCCATTCTTATTCTTCCACCTCATTTCCAATGCCTCGGCTTGGTGTGCCAACATTTCTGCTCCAAATGAAGTCCAACAGTTTATTTTGCTCTTTGGTCATTTATAAACATCTTCTGTTGATTTCAACAACAGAGTAACTCTAAAGCAATCTTTCTCAAACTGTGCTGGTCTGCCGCGTACAGCTATAGCTTATCAAAGAACTGCGTTAAAAATAAGTAGGTTAAGATGCGTCATAAGTAAGATGCTGGTGGAAAGAAAACGACGCCATGAATACTTATACAATTGCAGAAAGTCATTTCTGCAGGAAAGTTTTTTGGTTTCTCTGTGTGAGTTGCCAAACTTTGGTTTTTAGAATACAATTAGAAACGTAACGCGCCACCAGAAAGCCGACCTACGTCTGCCAGGCCTGGGGCTGCAGAGTGAGGGTCAACAGTAACCAGGCCGTGAGCAGCGCTGCGCCCCACGCTGACCAACCGCATCCAAGCATCCAAAATAAAATTATTTACATCAGGCTAAAAGAAAAGTTCTGTTTCTGTCAAAGCAACTCAAGTATATTTTTCTTCTATCAAACTCCTAAACTACAAATAGCATGAACATGTTATTAAAGCACCCTTGTTGTAAATAATTACTGCTGTTTTGATTTCCATGTGTTATATTATTGAAACCCACATTTTCAGACTCTGTAAATAACCCAAAATAGCTCAGACATTTTGTTAGCAAGCTAAGTAGTGAGTTAGCAAGCTAAAAGTTTACCTTGCTAACTTAATATTAGCTCCGAAAGAAGTATTTCATTAGAAAGCTAAATATGTATTTTTCAATTAGCTCCAGATAAATTATTTAGGTAATTAGCTAAGATTTTAGCCCACTACCTAAATTGGCTCGCGAAATATTTATTTTGAAGCTAAATATTGAGTTATCAAGCTGAATATTGCAGTTACTGACACAGTATTTAGCTTCAAGATAAATATTTATCTTACCTGCAAACAATTTTTAACTAATCTAAATATTTAGTTTGTCAGCTAAATATTTAGTTTGTCAGCTAAATATTTAGCGTTACAAACAGCATAAGTTGCCACTGAGAGTTTATACTGGTTTCCACTGCCATAGGCGACTGTCGCTCTAAATAAACTTTTATCTAAATAAACTGTAATTTAAATATATTTATTTATGTCTGTATTTTTGTCAGTATGACCTCAATTCTAAAGTCATTAGAACTGATAGTAGAGCTGGTACTGGAGCTACTGGTTGTGCTGGAAACGCCAGTCTGCTCAATAAAAGGGAGGGAGGGATGTGAGCCTGCAGGCGGCCAACGCTGTGTCCTGCTTTTGTCCAGCAGTTTCCAGATCAATAACTATGTTTATTGGTGGCATTACTAGTTATTTGGTGAGAAGATGAACATGAGATGTTTTCCCTACATAGACAGAATCATAACAGAGATTCTTCAGAAATTCCCAAACTGCACAGCAGAGCTCATGTTTCGTTATGGATGGAAAACCTGATGCTCTGTTTACAAGAAAATAAATGGATAAAGAGTGACATATAAATCCAGAAAAGGTTAATTTAGGATAGAAAGCTTTTTAAAAATAAATAAATATCCTCATTCTGTTGAACTGTGACTATTATTGGAGTCAGCAGCGAACCCTGACACTTCATGGTCGCTAAACAAAAGCAGCTCCACCTCTGACTCAGCGCTATTGTCTAAACGAAGCAGCTTGTCTGCAGACGTTTCAGACAGACCCGCCTTGTTCATGGACATTTTCCCACTAAAAAGCTGGAAAGAAGCGACTGAAATGTTGAGCTGAACAACTGAGCAATAAAAAACGTTTTGAAAGAGAAATAAAAGTGTGTCACTGCCTTTTATTTAATATTTCTTCCCTCAGTGTGATCTTTGAACAACATCGATCGCGGAGCATCTATAATGTTGGCCTGAGGGATTCAATTAACCAGTGGGAACATGAAATCAATGGCGACTGTGGATCCAAACAGAAACTTCACAGTAAAAAGTCATTATAACTACAATTTGTCCTGAATTTGCACTAAATAAATAAGTCAAATTGAGTTTAACTGCACTAAATTGTTATTGTTCTTAGCAACTATGAATTAGTGCTATAAAAATAAACAGTTTCATCATTATAGTTATTATTTGTAGCTTTGAATTATTGTTATAAACATAGAGTTAAATGTAATTATTATTAATATCATTTGTTCTAACTGTGTGAAAGTAAAGTATATAATAATGATTATATAATAATAATAGTAATTATTATTATTATTATTATTATTATTTGTAGCTGTGAGTGGGTGCTTTATAATAGAATAAAATAATAAAAATAATGTGTTGTGATTTGGTGTTGTAAAAATAAGCTGAATTGAATATATGTAGACATAATACATAATACACGTTATATACACATATATTATGTCTATAATATAATTATTCCTGTATGATTATCCTATATACATAAATTATATGTATGTAATGTAATTATATTATCTACATAATGATATATATTATTTCATAATATTACATATTAATAATATATTAGTAGTAAAAGTCATATTATATAATATCATATTTATTATAATATTGACCTTTTTATTAATAAAGGAGGCAAAAACTATTTAAAAGTTAATCAGGAGTTGAATGCTAATTTTTTTCCAAATTAAAATCCAAACACAATTGATCATTAATAAAATGGTAAATAAAACAAAAAAGGAAATATCTAAAAATATGAAGTGATTTCTCCTGTACTAGTACAACATTGTTTTAGTTTAATCTTGATATTTTAATGATAATAATGTTGTAATTATAGTACATATTTAACACCTACATTTTTTACGGTTACAGGTAGATTTTTAAAGAGACAGCATAAAATTACAAATGGTTTAAAACTTTTGCACAGATCTGTGAATTCTGTGATTGTTATTTCATTTGTAATTTATTTAAATGTGACCAGCAAATGTTTTTTTCCTGATGTGGCCACATGTGTATGTTTGTACATGTTGGTCAGCAGGGATGGATCTGTTGGATGGATCCTCCTGTCACGACCTTTGACCTTTAGAATCAGATATGGCCGCCCCGCTGTCCTGCAGAACACAATCGTTCTGTGTGTGATTCACTCTGCTGTGGCACTCAAACAATGGGCCGTAACTTATTCCAGGTCCCATATCTGCCGGCGCTGCTCTGAACAAAGTAAGACTGATGGCGTGTTTGGGCTGTTTGTCCCGCCGGAGCGTGCTGAGCCCGGTCCACTTCCTGTGCCGGGCCGAGCAGAGACGGGTCCACTTCCTGTGCCGAGGCGGGGGAACGCCCGGGAAGACCCGCCGATAAAAATACAGCAGGAGGGGCGACATGAAGTACAGCTTGGTCATAATGTTCTGTGCCAAACGTCTGTCTTTTCTCTCGAGCATCATTTTAAAAAATACATTATTTTATTATTATTATATTATTACATTTATCTGATGCTTCAAATAGCATTTAGTATTTGAAGAGGCAGTATTGTGTTATTATGTGTTTTCCAGGCATATAGTGTCATTTTATAGCACAATAAAGTAACTGTGTTTCCTTCGGGTGTTAGAAAAATGCTCTATATCAAAAATGACTGAAAATAATTTTTTTCTTCTTAATTTAATAGCTTAAAATTGGGCCTCTGTTTCTTTAAAAAGTCATCACAACATGGCTCCTCTGTTAGCCCGTTAGCAAAGTTTCTACCAGCGCTTCATGGAGAAGCAGATCCTATGATGAGATCAGCAGATGTGCAGTTCCACCAGATGTTTGCTAAGTGCTATTGGCTAGTCTGGAGGAGCTGAGTGGGGAGGAGCTATGCCTCTGAGGCAGATCTAGGTCCACCCAGGTGTTTTTCACAGCCGAATGGTTGCCATGGAGATTAAAGGATTTGTCAAACTCGCCTGACAGAATCAAGGCAACACTCCAGGTTTATTTTTGATGAGGTAATAAGATTACAATTCAAAACCGATTTTAGATTATAATCCAAGTTTAATCCTGTTGATAAAACTCGACTGGACTCGACTAACACCACACGACTACGATAACAAATTTTTAGGATTTTTTTAGAGCGTTTAAGTTTCCAACCTAAATATTGACTGGAAAATTATGCAAAAACATCCCTAACTTGATTTCCAACACAATAACAATATATATATATTTACGTTAGGTATATATATTATTTTCCTTCCTAAAAGCTTCTTGCCTCCCTTCCACTTGCTGAAGGTCACAACTACGCAGCGGAGCAGCAGGAGCAAACGCACAACAACTACAGCAATTAAACCAGATGCTGCTCCTACTTTCATGCTCCATTTCAAAGGTGTGAACGATTCACTCCGCTCTTTCAGGAAGTGGTCAGACCTCTCAAGTCAACGGTTGCTTCTCAGGCGTCTCATTGGTTCTGGGGCTGAGAGCGGCGGTTCAGCATTAACCAGAACCAAAAGGTTTACTGGAGATGAACTCACATTGATGTCCAGACTGCAGAGGCTGAGGGCGTCTGCATCTCTGCTGGTCTGCTTTCTCTTCTTCTGCAACACAAAACACAGGAAGCAGGGTTTTAAGCGCAGATATGATTTAAACCACCTTGATTTCTTGACTTGCACCAAATCTAATCGAAACTGGCCAATTTCTGGAGGTTTTATTTGTGCTAAATTCATCTGTAATTAATCACTGAGTGTTAATTATGTAAGTGTGAGAAGCAGGCAGTTCAAGAGAATAAAGAAAATAACCTCTTAAAAAAATAAAGCTCCTCGACCTCCTCCCTGTGGTCCTCCAGCCATTTGTCGCTCCCAATTAAAAACAACCAATCAGCACTTTAAATTATCTATGTTAAAATCCCTTTTCAGAAGGTTATGTGCAGCAATTTCATGTCTTTTGAGAAGTCCAAGCTATGGCAAACGTAAAGCTTAAGAAAAATGTAAACTTCTTGAAAAAGAAGCCCAAAATCTGAAATTTTAGGCCACAACGACTGTAAAAAACCCACAAAAAACTCTGATTGCATTGTCTTCTGGAAGTTTGTCATAAACACTCAAACTGGAAAATTGGAGATGTTTCAATTATATCTTTGTTTATCATGCAGAGTTTCGGGAATTTCCCTTCATCGGGAAACAAAGAATAAATTTATAATAATGCTCCTCAGGATGACTAATCTTCATCCTGAACTGTTTTAAACAGCATTTCATCACTCAGGTAATAATCGACAACATCAATAACAACTCTCTTCACGCTCTCAACAACAGGAACAAGGAACCAAACTTCCTGTCTGCTGCCATGGCGACAAGAAGAAGAGGAAAAAATAGTCACATAAACAGCAGGGGGGACAACAGAACAGAAGAAGAAGAAGAAGAAGAAAACAGGGGGGCAGAAGAAGAAGGATGTTGTGATCGGTGAGACAATAGCGGGAAGTCTGCTGTTTGTTCGGAGTTGTGTCCCTACTCTGCTGTTGTTACACAACTATAACTGCAGAAATCAGAGAAGAAGAGCTTCTTTATCCCAAATAAGGTCAATATACTCCTTCCAAACCTCTCCTGTTATTTACCTGAAATAATCTCAACCAGACAGTCTGTTAACGATGTGATTTCATCCAAAATATTGCTTCTGATCACAATCGGTATGGAGAAGACATTCAGGTCTGTTTCCCCAACACGCCTTCACTGGAAAGGAGCAGATTTCATCCTGACCATGAAAAGGTGATAACAGCTATTCATGTAGATTCATATTCAACCATTTTCAGGCCATAAGAACCAAGCTAGATGAAAAAGTCCCATCTGGATGGGCAGGAGGGGTGGAAGAGGTCCAATGGTTTCTGCACATGTTCCAGCTACGGCAACACTGCCTCACAGGTACAATGGTTCAGGAAGACACTGTGTCCACATTTCAGAACAAAATATCTGGTTAATAGAAAAGTTTTAAAGGATTTTATAAACTTCACTTCCCCTCCCATCCATTTTCTTTACACCCTTTGCTGGAGCAAATTGCCAGCAAATTGATGTCATTTGTTATTTTTATTCCGAGAGGCATTTTGTTTTGTCTCGTTACTTTGACATTAGAACACAACCTAGAAATCTTACCTCTACAGAGTTTAATGAGCCAACAGAAGAAGCTGACGTCCAATCTGACTTACCCGATAGTAAACAAAGAGGCAGCAGCCCATCATCAGGACCAGATTTACTCCTCCAGCACAGAACGTCTGCTGCTCCTCTTCCTCCAGGTCACCTTGTTGGTTCCCCAAAGTCGCATCAGCTGTCCTCCCTGCTCTCCATACGCCACCCAACACTTGCGCCAACTTCCCCGTTAATCGACTCTCCTTCAGTCACATTTTACTCAACACTTGTCCTTAAAACTGGACACTTATCGTTCGTCCTCCTCCAGTTTGTTCCTTCAAATTGTCCTTCTTCTCTCAAAACGTGGCCCTTCTCAGTCCTTCTGTCCAGCCATGAATTTCTCCATCTGCTTTCTTGCCCTTCACCTTCTCCCTGAGTGGATCCACAGACCCTCAGGAACAGGAACCCCTTCACAATATGTGTGTGCGTCCACTCAGTTCCCACCGGACAAACAGGAAGTGACGGCTGCTGGGAGAAGAAACAGGCGTCTAAAATTAGGAGCTCCAGGAGACAGAGTGACACCAGAGGTAAAAATCCCTGAGACATGAAGAGTCTGACGATCAGCCAGTCTTTCATTTCCACTGGTTTTTCCTTCCAGAGACTTTTGGCTCTTGTTCCCACTTCAGGTTACACGCTGGATTTTGTGATGTATTCAAAATGAATCAAGCTTCTAATAATAATTTCTCACAATTAGTGCATTTTTTACAATATTCAAATCTTTATACAAGCTTTCTGTGTCTATAGAAACCATCTGCAGCGGCACTGGACTCTTGCATAAGACATGACACATGAATCTACTTTTCATTTTACTACGTTCTTTCGATACCACCCACCTATTTCTCCATAGGGTGTCACTACAGTCCTCATCTTTTGTCCTGCACCTCATTACTCTCATCCGTCTTTGCTCTATACTTCCTGGCCTCATTCTTCACTTCTATCCTCCCTAAATAATTATATTTTCTGGTATGACAGGAAATAATGTTAAGGCAATGGATATTTGGAAGAAAGACAGACTATGGTCCTGTGGGAAAAGTTTAATAAATCAGAAAATTCAGCATCTGTTGCACTGGCGCCAACTTTGGTGCTTGCAACAGTTGCTTTGACAACTAAACTGTAAACTTAACATTTGAATTGTTCATAATGTCTAGGTAAACAATAAATTGCATACAACAAAAGAAATATGATTACATTTATAAATTACGGTTTTTCTAAACTAAACATTTACAAACCAAATTGTTATCAAAATAGGTGCAAGGATTAAAACATTTTTGATATTGTGCTTGATCAAAAACAAGTAGCTTTTGATCAAATCTGAAATGGCTGCTGCAGGGATCATGCAGGCTGTCGGCAGCAAATTCAGAGATATGGGAATAACTCGCAAATGTCATTCTAAGTAAGTTTGTGTTGTGGTACATAACAGAGGTGAAAAGTCTCTTTTGAACAGTTCTATGTACTGATGTGGCTCTGAAAGTTCAGGTCAAAGTCCATCACTACACCCAGACCATCAGATCTGATCACGAGCTGTAACCAAAAATAAACTAAGAGGAAATGAAGAAAATGTGGGAAAAAGAAAAACAGAAAGTAGAGTTAGTTCACTTATATCTTGGGCTGACTGACTAAATCAGCTTCAGAATTGATATCAGAGCCATCATCATCACTATAAAGCTGATTATTATGAGCGGCGGAAGTTTAGTTGAGCCGTTCGCTGGTAAAATCTTCAGAGGGATTCTTCTTCCATTGCTGAAATACGGAAAAAGAATTTCGTTGGAAATCTGAGTGAAGGAGTGGATGTGATCCCCAGTGTCCAGATCAAAAAACGACAATTTCCTTCTGTTGCACCGCAGGTGAACTCTGACCTTTTGAAACTTCTCTAATTGGTGCAACCTCACCTTCTCCTGTGGAGAGATTGCTGAGTATTCATTTTTCTCAAACTTTATGATCCATAATCCAGACTTGATGTCTTTCTTCCTGTAGGCAGAAAGCGCTGCCACACCCAGACTCCAGTGATCCACGTCTCCCACTTCCACGTCCCAGCTGTGGGATCCGGAGTGAAACCCCTCTGATCCCAGGACGCAGCGGTAGTCGGTGATTGTCTCCGGGATTTTGGGACGTTTCTGCCTCCTCCTTGTGTACCTCAGACTCGTCAGATCTTCAGAGAGGGAGAGGTGCGGATGAGCCGTGTTTGGATTCAGAACCACCGGCGTGGAGGAGATCGTCTCCTCCATCTTGGTCCAGACAGATCGGGCCAGGTTGCCCAGGTGTTTACCGGCGTTTAGAACATATCCGAAGCCAGGCGGGGGGTCGTCCAGCACAGAGCACTGCTGGATGTTTTTCACTGTGGTCTTGTAGTTTTGCAGAAATGTGACGTTTTCAGCTTTCAGCTCCTTCTCTGTGACTCGGATTGCTTCTGAAAGCAAAGCTGTGTTTCTGTTCAGATCTGCAGCGTCACGTCTCAAGAATTTATTGTTGGTCTTTACTCTGTACCTTACAGCAGCAACCCTCTTCTTCTCCTCCTTTTGGAGAAACTGGCGAAACTTCTTGAACTCCTCTCTAATCTGTGCCTCTGTGTGCTCAGCCTGGGTCTTCATGTAATTTTCTTTTTCTTCAAATTGTTCTTTAGCGTCTTCGAAGAGCTTCAGCTTCTTCTGCAGGGGCAACAGTAAGATCTGCACTGTCTTTTTGCTTTCCTTTGCGACTTCGTCGATCGGTCTGAACCTGTGGCTGTTGTGCGCCTTTGAATCTCGACAGATGACACAAACAGGCTCCTGGTGGTCCAGGCAGAACAGCTTGAACTTCTCAGAGTGCAGCCTGCAGAGAGCCTTTGAGTCACCATCATCTTTTTCTTTCCTCAACGCAAAGGTCTCACACAGGTTTCTCAGAGCCAAGTTGCGAGGCGGTTGTCTCGTCTGGGAGATGCTCTTGCACATGGGGCATTCGCACTCCTGCTTATCCCACCACCAGGACTTCACACAGTCATTGCAGAAGCTGTGGCTGCATGGCAGGACAACCGGGTCTTTGAAGATGTCGTGGCAGATGACGCAGGTCAGGTCCTCCTCTGGTCTGAAAGACATTTCAGCACAAAAATAGAAAATACTCAGTGTAGTTTAAAAAATCCTGACTGTTCAGGTTTACTTCTGTTTGGAAGGAGTTCCAGCTTCTGTGTTGGTGAAATGAGCTTTATGTTTCGTTTGCGTGGAAGTCATGAATCATTGCGGCTGAAAATACCTGGTTTTTCCTGTTGGTGCAAAGTGCGTAAAGGGGAGGGGCATCACCTCCTTATCTCCATAATACACAGGTAGCAACACAAGGACAACCTGGAATTAAAGGGTTGTTTTGTTTTTATACGAATGGACATGAGGGCTAAATCAGTACTAGAGACAGCACTGATTTACAGACACCGGTTTAGAGTCCCAAAAAAAAGAAAGATACCAAGTGCAGGTCAACCCGGGTAGCAAATATTTTAATAATTCACAACAATCAGAGGGAAGCAGAGTATCCAGAAATTGTACTTAAATATATGTTTAGTCAAGTAAAAGTAAAAAGAGCCAGTTTAGATTTTGGCGTGGTGTTTTCAGTGCAACCATAAGATAAGCAGGAGGTGGCAGCAGTTCCTCCCTTAATACGAGGAAGCCATAAGTCCCTGACCAATATGGCGACCGCGTTCACGTATGTCTGTGGCGGGCTTCGACAGCTCGTCACCGGAAGCAGCATTTGTTTACCTCTGGAGACCTCAGAGACTCCGGAACCTAAACTTTGTCGTCCAACTGACTTTGTGAACTGAACGTAAGTTTATTTAAGACTCAGAAATAACTTTATTTAGAGCGAAACGCGGCTCTAACTTCCTGTTTTTACCTTTGCGGCAGCGTTAAGACAACATGGCTTCAAATTTAGAAGAGGAACTGTCCTGCCCTGTTTGTCGGGACATCTTCAGAGACCCGGTCCTCCTGTCCTGCAGCCACAGCTTCTGCAGGGCCTGTCTGAACAGGTGGTGGACGCAGAAACAGGTCCGGAAGTGTCCGGTCTGCAACTGCGACTCCGACCGCAAGGAGCCCACGTGCAACCTGGTGCTGAAGAACACGTGCGAGGCTTTCCTCCTGGAGCGTGAAGATGTCTGCCAGCTGCACTCAGAGAAACTGAAGCTGTTCTGCTTGGACCACCAGCAGCCGGTGTGTCTCATCTGCAGGGACTCCAAGCAGCACAGCGGCCACGTCTTCCGGCCCGCAGCCGAGGAGGCGCAGGACCGCAGGGAGGCGCTGCGGAAGTCCATCATGCCCCTCCAGGAGAAACTCAAGCTTTTCACAAAAGTCAAGGAAGACTTGGACCTGACAGCCCAACACATTCACTCCCAGGCCCGACTCACGGAGGCCAGGATACGGAAGGAGTTCAGGATGCTGCAGCGGGTTTTGCGTGAGGAAGAGGAGGTCAGGGTGGCTGCGGTGAAGGAGGAAGAGGAGCAAAAGAGTCTGAAGGTGAACGAGAAGATTAAGGTTCTGGACGGAGTAATGACTGCTCTTTACGACACCATCAAATCTGCAGAGAGGGCGCTGAGATGTAAAGATGCTGCGTTCCTGCAGAGCTCCAGCGCTGCAGCAGCGGAGCAGCAGCGCCCCCTGCCGGAGCTGCCCCAGCCGGCTGCAGGCGCACTAATGGATGTGGCCAAACACCTGGGCAACCTGCGCTTTAACGCCTGGAAGAAGGTCAAACACGTGGTGTCCCGTACGCCAGTGGTTTTGGACCCAAACACGGCCGGACCGGGACTGATCATCTGCGAGGATCTCGCTGCGGTGAGGCGGGGAAGCAGACAGAAACTTCCCGGGAATCCCGAGAGGTTTGAGTCGGAGGGGATTGTTTCTGCCTCCAGGGGCCTCACTGCGGGGGTCCACTTCTGGACCGTGGAGGTGGCAGACTGCAGCAGCTGGTTCGTTGGCGTTGCAGAAGAATCGTTCAAAAGGAAGAAACCGATTCAGTTCAGGTCAGGATTGTGGGCTGTTTGTTTTTCCAAAGAAAAATATTCCTATTTCTCCTCAGGAGCGCCCGCCAGCTTCCACGTTACAGGAAAACTGCAGGCAATCCGGATCCATCTGGACCTGGAGAGGGGAAAACTGTCCTTTACCGACCCCAAAACCCTCAAACACATCTGCACCTTCTCACACAGCTGGTCTGAGAAAATGTTTCCCATCTTTTACGTGGGAGGCGTCAAACCGATGAAGATATTACCGTCAGAGGGCGGCGGGCCGGAGGACGAGGACAGCAAGGAGTAGGACGCCATTACGGATGAGAAAAGGCTGATATCACTTCCTCTGTGGGTCTGAATTAGGAATAAATAATCCTATAAATGAATGAATCAACACATTTGTATGGAAAAGGATTCAGGATAAAATAATTCTGAAATTAATCTCAAAGTTCAGAGTTTAGACTCAGAATTCTGACTATTTTTTTCACCAATTTCTGATTTTAATCTCAGAATGTTGACTTTTCTGGAAATTCAGATTCCCCTCCCCAAAAAAAACAATTATAGACAATTATAGAATCTGTTTTATCAAACAGTTGTTCTGTTAATTTTGGTTGCAATAATGAAAACCAGCTGTTTAGTGCACAGCAGTCTAACTTTGAATTACAGAATTATTATAAATTGTAATTTTCTGTGTTTTTTCCAGACTAAGAATCATATTGTTGTTACGTTGATTAAATAATACATATGGCTGAAATGTTTCCCTAAGAAGAGGACTGACAGCTTGAAACAGCCTTGCTGCGTTGTTTGCATTTAGTTGTTTGCCTTTTTTATCATTTCAATTTTAAAAAAGAAATAAAAATATTTAGAAACATCTAAAAAAGCCTTTTCTGTGTTAGTTATGACATATGGAGCAGTTATGAGTTTGGCTGGATTTGAGTTTGAGTTTGGGGGATTAAAACGTTGGCAGCAGACGTTTCCTACAGCAAATCAGCAACAATCCAGATTTATCAGTTTATCTGATTACCTTGTTTTTTCTTAAAAGATTTTTTCTCTTGATTTCTAATTTCTCATAAAATACTAAATGCTTAAAATGATGAGAATAAATAATCCCTCCCTCTTTCTTTAAATGTAATTATTTGGAACCAATGTCTTGCAGACATTAGTTTCTCCACCGCTTCCACCCGTTTGGGCTTTGACTGGTCCGTTTTGGATCCTGGTTTCATCAGCAGCTGTTGGACAGATATTACTGTTATTGGCAATGTACCAGAAACAACACAAAGATTTTTACAGACTTTAGTATGTAAAAAAGGGAAGATATAATTCAAGATGGCCGCTTTAAAGTATGTTTCTCGCTTATAAAATCATAATTTTCAGACTTTTTTTTTAGGCAGCAACAATCACTCCCATTGGTCATTACTGATGTCTTTCCTGCAACCATTTGAAGTTGCAAACTGAAGTCAGTAACTGGATGTTTTATCACATTCACTAACTTCAGGCACAATTTCCTTTAAATGAAAGCAGAGTCGTGCTGTGAAGACCTGAGATTGCTGCCAACAGCAACATGTGAGTTTTATTTGTGCAATAATGTAGCTGGAAACTTTCGTGTCTCATTTTGACCATATTAGTTCAAATCTTGGTGTATAATCTGTTTCAAAAACCAAAGGATGTGATTAATGCATCCAGCTCCTCCATAAAATTGCTATGATTACACAACACTCTATTAAAAGACACAAATCTCAGCAAATCAAACTGGACTCGTTTGGCTTCAGGACTAAAAATAACGTGTTTTTTTGTGGATCAGCTGGGTGACGGCACTTCCCGGGAACTCGACCCAGAGACCAGGAATACCTGGCATTCCTGCAGGGAGTAGGTCAGCTGAGCGCTGGGAAGTATGGAATCCAACTTGATGCCCCTTTAAAGCACTTGCATCACATTTTCATCTATTTATGCTGAAACCTAAAGCTGACATTCATTTTTAGATCACAATGCAATTAAAAAAAAAATGTAATTAGTTATAAGATCCTATATGTCTTTAGAGGAGGCATCAAGTCTCTAAACCTCCACAAATATTGATGTATTTTGGCTACCTACATTTTTCCAATAATAAAATTCCTACATTTATTTCATTTTGCCGAATCGGAGCTTCAATCAGGAGCCAACTTCCACTCGGTGTTACAGAAAGTTTATGCAACGTCATGTTGGATTGCAGTAAACTGCACAAAAAACATTCCAATGCATCTAGGAGACACCGCTAAGAAGTACTGAATACCAGCCATTTTCTTTGATTAAAAAAGTTTGAGTTGTGGGTGACAAGCATTGATATGCTAGTTGTTAGCCTATCCATGCTAATGGCCAGTAGATGAAGAAGGCAATCCAATGGGTGACCAGTTTAGGCACGCTAGTTAGCCTATCAATGCCAATGCTAGCAAACTAACGGGCAGTAGAGGAAGTATCCTGTGACCACAAGTTTTAATGCCCTTGTAAAACCATTATGGATTAGATTTAAGACATGTATAATGGCAGAAATTTACAGAAGAAAGTTGTATATTATGAGATTGCCCCTCCAACTTTAACCTTGTAGGTTAAGTTTGAAATTCAAAGATTTTGCACAGAATGCACCTAGCAATGCCGAAAATGAAAGTTTTCCAACTGACTGGCAATAAATTTACTCATGACAGATGCATAAAACCTAGTTAGCTGGAGTATATTAGCAGCTAGGTAGCGGTAGCCTGAACCACCTTGAGTCATAGAACGCAGTGAATATTTCTGCATGTGGCTCAAACATTTGCCTGACAGAAAAGTCCTGCGATAAAAAATAACTATACAGAATATTCAACATCAAACAGTCCTGCCATGACAAAACTTACGACCTATGATTACAGCATTTAAGGCCAACCCAAATACATTTTAAGGCCTTAATTTTATGTACATGAATTTAAAACTTTTTAAGGATGCAGCAATTCCCTGTTATACATTTGATTTCTTTGGTTTTATGATGTTTCCCTGAAATGTCACTTCTGGGCTTCCGTACAAAGCTGCTGTCAGGGATTTAAGAGCTGAGAGCTCAAGAGGAAGTTCCTTCACCCATTTTAAACACATTTCTGGGTGAGTCTCTAAGTGCTTTGAGGACAGTTTAATGTCCCTTCAAGTGTTTCAAGCACTAATAAAACCGTTTCACTGTTTGTGTTGGTGGAGCCAGAAAATAAACAACCTTACATGTCAGCTAGAAACATAATTCAGCTCTTTATTGCTTAGGATTTACATGTTACAGCTGTCTACAAACAGAACGAGCCATGTTGGACTTGATTTGCAGTAATAATAATCACATCTGCTTGTGACGCGTTTCGTCAGTGCTGACAGGGCGAATCCAGGCTCTGGCCGCACTTCCAGCAGCAGTAGTGTTGCGGATGCCACGTCCGTCCGTCTTCCGCCGAGATGAACGACTTGCAGAAGATGAGCTGAGGATGGAGAAGCAGCGTTGATTCAAAGACAGAGAGTGAAGAACGGTTCATCATGCATTCAGAGCAGGCGCGTCACCTCGTCACAGCCGCAGCAGCGCGGCCACACCGACTCGCAGTAGTGCCGTCCGCAGAGCAGCTTCTGATTGGACCAGAAGTAGACCAGGTCCGCCAGGCCCTGGCCGCACTCTGAGCACACAAAGCAGGTGGGGTGCCACAGGGCGTCATGGTAACCTGCACGCTCTGCGTAAACAACCGGACTGTCCTTTGAGACGTCTCCGTGGCAACCAGTGCACCGCTTGGGGACAAAAGAACAAAAAAGGTTGAATTTGCAACAAAAACAGCTGGAAACCTTCATCACTGGCATCGTTATTTTTTTGGTTTTCTTAGAGGCGATCTATTTTGCAAAATCCACATTGTGCATGTTTTTATACTTTCATTTGGTTTTCAATTGCTTCTAAAGATAGCCTAGGTATTTAAAAGCACACCCAGCCATTTTCTGGCTATGCATAGTTTCCACAGGTCTGGACTGGAGCCACACTAATGAACCGCCATCTTAGTAGGCAGGCACATCACCAAGCAGAGATGAACCATGACTTCGAGTCCAACAGAAAGAAAGTATATTGACACTGTTGATCAACAAGAGAAATAAACATCGACAAAATCTCTGCTGATCAGGACCGACTCTTATGAGTCAGATACTGTGGCTTGTTTATTGTTGTCATAGCAACAGTCATTTACCAATACCTACCAATATGGCTGTCAGCCACAAAGAACCCGGAAATGTGAAATCACATGAGAAATATGTATGAAAGTTTTTAGTATGTGAAAAATGAGCAGATTCAGAAACATCACATTCTGTTTGCAGCCACTTTCACATGCAAGTACAAGCGTCGAGTTGGGGGCGTGGTCAGCAGTAGGCGAATTGGATTTAAGGTGACAGAAACCATAAAACTAAACTCTCAATATCTAAAAATAATAAACATCTTTTGAATCGACCTATAGAACTTTGAAGCAGAAATTAACCCAGTTTTTTCTTTTAGGTACCATTTCAGAAATCTGATGTTCCAGCTCTGCTCTTTGTTTCACTTCTTTCTGTTAGTTTTATATAAAATTTGTTTTTAATGCTCTGTATTTCCTTACATATTCAGTTTTGTCGTCGGTTCCGTTCACAGCAGAGGAGGCGGTGCTGCAGCTCTGATTCTGGTGCTGCACGGCCTCTGCCTTCTCGCCGCGATCTTTGACCTCTTTTGCTGTCCGCTGAGCAGCTGCTTGTTTCAGAGCGCCGCCCTCTCCAGGTAAGCCGACCTCCCCGACTCCCAGAACCTCCAGTTTGAACTGTTTCACGAACAGAATCATGGCCGAAACCTGCAGGTGAATCGGTTAAAGATGACTTAGCCCACTTTAAGTTGACTGGGTGCATCAGCGTGTCAGAAAGATAGAAGTAGGAATACATTTTTAACAAAAACTTCAGAAATTTTTAGATTAATCTCAGAAATGTTCAAGTTTTTTCTAGAAAATTTCTGAGACTCCTCTTCTGTTTTCTGTTTTCAGCCCATAAATAGGCGGCCCCGTATTTTTGGGCTGAGCCGAACCTCGTCCTCGCTGCCCAGACTCTGACACTTCATGGGGTCCTGATCGTAGGCCGGGAGCTGGCTGAGGAGATGCCTGCGGCGCTGCTGGGCTCCGGGCGTCCCAGAGACGGGGCGCTGGCTTTCAGGCAGCAGCTCCATGTACTGCATGGCCTGAAGAAACAAAAAACAACTTTTACACACTGACATAGAATTCAATTCAGTTTAATATTATGATAAAAATAAAAAAAATCTTCCTCCAGAAATCGTATTATGCAAAAGTTCACTGCAAAAACAAAATTTTTGCCTAGTTTCTGGTGTAAATATTTTAGTTAGCTTGAAAGAAGACAAAACTAAAAAGGAGTTTGTTCTAAACCAATATTTCCCTAATATTTATGAAAAAGATCCAATTCCACTGGATTATTTCACTCATAAGAAATTTTTTTCCATGTAATTTTTACAATAATATATTTTTTCCATCTATTATTGTATATACTACTACTAATTGTGTAATTTTGCTAATTATGACTGTCCTTGAGGACATTTTTTATTATTTCAACGTCATTTTGTTGATAAAAAGGAAAATCCCAAAGAATTAGTGATCAACTTTCTGATCCAAATATCCCAAATGTCCACATGTAATCATCTGACCTACAATGAATATTATGGAAATCTGAAGTTAATTTTTACCATGAATTTTCATTTCTGACAATAAAAACCTGAAATCCAGAATCTCACAAAATGTGAGCACTGTGAAAAGTTACAGCACGTTCACAGAAAGTTGTGTGGAAGGAAAAAGTGTGGAGGGAGTTTTAAAAGAAAGCTATCCAAATCCTGTTCATATAACTGAGAATAAATTTGCTCAATCAAGCCCAAAACTTTATTGAACTTAAAATAAAAAACCTTTTCAAGTTTTGGAGCTATATAATGAATATGATCTCGTTCCTACACAAGAAACACCAAGAAATCAGACTATTTTATGATTTTATTAAATAAACCAGTGGTTTTTCTAGTATCTCGGTTCAGTTTCAGCTGAAACCTGAGCAGCAGGTTTCGGTGTCGCTCTCTCCAGGTGTTTTTCTGAGACACAGCTGTGTGTCGTCAGCTTGTTTCGCCGCTAACAGACGGTGACTAACAGCCTGGAGTTAGCAAGCCGAGTCCAACCCGGACGAGGCAGACACCATGTTTCTCTGCTGGATTTGGATCCGTCTCTCAGCTGCAGTGTCATGTAATTACAGGCTGGGCTGATTTTAATGCAGAGCAGACAAGAAGAAACAGCTGAGAAATACATTTTGGTTCTTCCAACAGAAGATAGTTAAAAAAAAAAAAAAAAAAAACTTACTCAAGCAGTTTTAATTTACTTCTCTTTTAACACAGGAGAGTCAAACTAATTTTTATTTTGAGCCACAAGAATGTCTTTAAGGGGCAGAAAGTATTGAAAAAATAACCTTTTAACAAACTGTTAAAAGGTTATTTTCTGGCGGGCCGGATTTGGCCCGTGGGCCTTGAGTTTGACACACTGACCTTATAAATCTAAAAGGGTTCATTAATTAGTTTGTTGTGTTGTGAATATCTGTGTGTAAATAATGTGACTAGTTTCCAGATATCCAAAAGGATCTGCTGTAGGTAGCAGCAGTGGCCTCATCTTTGCTTTTTTGGAGATTATTTTCTGCTGGAGCCTCCAAGCCGCGGCCTTCAGGCTCACTGGATGAGATTCAGCTGCTCCACGTCTACGTTTGTGGTTCTCAACCACACTTTTCCTAATTACAATTTCCACAGTTTTTCTGCAGTTTTGCTCAAAACCCTCACCTCCAGTCTGTTTCCTCCATGTTGGACTCGCTGTCTTTACCCCCTCTGCTTATTTACAGGCTGTTTCTCTGGTGTTTTTAGCTAATTTGCTAATGGTTGTGGGTCACTAGCGTGTGTACAGTGTGTGTAAACTACAATTAGCTAAAAAGCTAAAGGCAGCTAAAAGCTAACTAAAGCTAAAGCTTTAGCTCCAGGTGCTAGTGGCCGATCAGTAGCAGATGTCAGATTCATATCAGATTGACTGGTAAAACTTGTAACTGTATCGTTTTCACTCAGAAGTGTTGGCTATGAACATGGCTGACTTTTAGGAAATGAATGTGCAAGTTATTTTAGGGTAAAAACTGGCTTCAGATCTCCACGCCATTTCTAGTGGTTATATGATTATATGTGGATATTTAGCGCTAATAACACGCTGCATGTTGTTTGGGATTTCACTATTTTAAGACAGTATAACATTTAAATGGTGGAGAGCACCGCTAACATGGTATTTAGCAGAAGCTAATGCTAAAGTGCGTTTCAACACATTGACACTGAAATACTGGTGGGCACAGGTGAAAGGTTAGCTGCGCTACATCGAAAGCATTATAATAAACATTAGTCCCGCTAATGCTAACGTGCTACTCAAATGCAGTATTTAGCAGAAGCTAATGCTGATATGCTTTTCACCATATTGACATTTAGATATTGGTGGGAACTCTTAGCTATAAAATTAGCTGCGCTAACCCTGAAGCATTGATCATAAACATTAATTCTGCTAGCGCTAAATGCGATATTTTGCACAAGCTAATGCTAAAACTTTCTCAACTGAAACAAATAAGGAAATGACAGCTTTAGCTGCATTTCTGCCTCCTGTTCTGCTGCGTCTCACCAGTTTCTGGCTGAGTCCGGCCGGAGCCCAGTCATACGTGGTGGTGTTGAAAGTCGGGTCTTTGCGCGACACCACCGGGTTCGTCACAATCATTCGGTTTCTCTTGTACACGCGAAGGCCTCCGCCACCTTTGACCTTTGCGGTTAGGTGGGAGCATGGCGAGTCTCCGAGAAGGCGTCCCATCCGCTGATCGTCCTCCGCGTCGCCGTCCGGAGCCGCGTGGTTGACCGTGCTGCACCCGCACGCCACGCAGGCTTTCCTGGACAGAGCCCCGCACAGAGGTCATCATCTTCCAACAGGTTTTTGTTTAATTTACGGTTTTCATTTATTATTTATGTAAAAACTAGATTGAGATGCCTTACTAATTCTACATCTGATAAAATATTGCCTATAAAAGTTGCATATCAGCATAACAGCTGCCATGTTGATTCCCAGAGGCCAAAGATTTTACTCCAGTAAAAATAACAAGTAGCGTCCAAGAAATTACTTAAGTAAGAGTGAAAACGCTTTTGGTAAAAGGTTTACTCAACCAATCAAAACATCGATCTTTTACTGTTTAAAAGTTACATCATCAGACTATCAAACTATAAAGTTATGTGGAAATTTTGGTATTTTAAAGACCAAAATGATTCACATAAATAACATAATTATTAAGCAACAAAAATCAGGCCAAAACAATGTGAATTTTTTTCAATGAAAAACGTCTGAAACTTTAACAGAAACTGCAGATATGTGTCTGTTTCTGGTTAAAACATGTTTGTTTTTCATCAGTGGGAAGAAAATCCAGAAGTTGAACTCGAGGAAGAGTAGAAATACTTCATGATGGAATTACTCAAGTAAAAGTAAAAGCACAGCGTGTAAAATTACTACTAAAAGTAACTTTTCAAAAAGTGCTTTTCAACAAATTGACATTTAAATGTTAATGGGTTAGCGCTGGCTAAAACGTTAGCTGTTATAACCCTAAAACACTAATTATTGGTATTTTTTCTTCTAATGCTAAATGCTAAAGATTATGCAAATTCTTACTGCCCAACTCTGTTCACTCCTATTGTGTGTTGATCAATTTGTTTGCAGAGTAAACGATTGCCAACAACAACTTTTGTGGGATTGTTGCTGTGATTTGTTTTATTCCTCTCACTGTTTTTCCTTTTTGTTGGCAAAGTAAAATAAAAAAGCATAAGATGAAGCAACTGTACCTCCAGGAATGAGGCTGAAATCCAGAGCAGCTGCTTTTACAAACCAGACACGCCCCTGCACCTCTGAGAGACATCTGAGAGGAGACGCAGAAAAACAAACATCAAAACCTCACCCCACGTTTCGAGATGGAAAGTTTGCACGACTATGTATGTGTTTTAAAACATCATCATAAATATTCAGAGTTTTAAAGATTTGGGAACAGAACAGGGTAAAAACATAACAGCACAGCAAGGAATAAGAAGGCCAGACATCTGGAAAGGAACAAAGTTTGTTTACTGAGGAGAGATAAAAATCCCTTGAAACACGAAAACAACTCGACTTGTAACTTGGGTTATTGAAACAGAAAGTCCACAGGCTGTAGCCTCACCATTACATTCTGCACAAATCGATTCTCATCTCCCTGTGGCGCTTTCTCCCATTGAGATCAATTTCACTTTCATTCTGACCAATCAGCGACCAGAAGGAGGAGTTGTGAATGATAGCATTAATTTTCTGCTTTTTTTGTTTTTTAATTGTAGTCTGCCTGTGGTTGTAGTTTGGTAATGTGGACAAAGTTTGTTTAAGGCCTTATAGTCCGGTAGATTTGGTTCAACTGGATACCAAAACATTTGTAACATTTCAGCTGTATTTCAGCTGCTGCGGTTCTCTTTCTTACAAACGATTCAACCAATCATTCTTCAATAGTTTTGGATCCAGACTTTTTGCATGTTTTATATTTGGGTGTGAAACAGAACCATTTCCTTTCAGAATGAGTTGTTGCAGGGCCTCTTGTCTTTTTCAGCAGCCATTATGCAACAGGAAAATCAGCTGACCAAATGGGCAGAGATACACTAGGGTTGCTAGGTAACGGTTTGAGCTTTGCTGGGGTTGCTCGGTAACGGCGCAGTTCTATATAAAGTTAGCTAAAAGCTAAGCAAGTCCTAACATACTTTATTGATCCAAAGTGGAAATTGGTTTGTTAAAGAGAAAGTCCTATCCAAAGTGTGAAGTGTGAATCATACACATGCTGCTGTATGATTATCCCAGCATGTGTGCTATATCTAAGAGTAATAATTTAGAAATGACCTAAATATAAAAAAACGGGGAAAAAAAACATGAAAACAATTGGGACGATTTTGAAAAAACAAAAGTTTCAGAAATCAAAAACATAAAAGTATTGCCCAAAAGTAAGCTGGGTGTTTTTTTTTTTTTTTGTTTTTTTTTAAGTTTTATGATTTTTTATAAGGAGTAGAAACCCAAGTGGAAAATATAAAAAGCAAAATGTGATTTTTTTTTTTTTTTCAAATAAGAGACCAGGATTAGAGCTGCTTGTTTGAAAAGCTTTTTGTTCTCCAGCACAAACAAAGACGTCAGGACTAACAACTCCGACTCCCTTCAAAGCCTGAGGAGACGTTGATAAAGGTGTGTGTGTGTGTGTTTGTGTGCGTGTGCGTGTGCGTGTGTGCGTGCGTGTGTGCGTGCGTGCGTGTGTGTGTGTGTGTGTGTGTAGGAGTGTTAGCTGAGACAGAAGGCTTTTTTAGTGAGTTTTTTCTCGGGGAGTGGAGGGAGCAGAACCGAGGCCACATATACAAACGGCGCGGTCAGGGCGGATGACCTCATCGCTCCACCCAGTGACGGTTCCTACTAACATCACTGATCCCCATCTGCAGCGCTGACTGTGTTTCATTAACCCATGATTCATTTCAACCATTCATGATTCACAACCAATGTTTTAGGTGCAAAAATAAAAAAAAAATATGAAGGATTTCCTACCCACAGCAGACCGCTGATGCTCATAGACAATTGGTATTATTATTTAAGATGTTTTGGACTTAAATTAGTTAATTTAAACAGCAAGAATTAGATTATCGGTGTCCATTTAAATCAGATTCATTGGTATTTTAATTATGAAATTATTGATAACTGATCAAAAGTCTTACCAAATATTTTTGGTCTGGTTTCTAGTGCAAATGTTTCTATATACTTGAAATAAGACAAAATTAACTTATAAGTACATTTTCAGAATAATATAGGAGCTTGTTTTAAGCCAATTATTCCATAACATTGATTTAAAAAAATATTATATTTCCAGTAGTAGATTATTAAACTCATAATAAGACATTTTCCCATGTTATAAGTGAAATAATCTTTTTTAATCAAGCTCCTATTTATTGCTGAAAAGTTACTTGTAGGTCAGTTTTGTCTTATTTCAGTGCACAAAGATATTTGCACCAAAAATACTTTTGTACTAGAGTTTCTTTTTTTTGCAGTGAATAAATTAAGAATCCATTTTTCAAAAGGTTAACGATTTCCATTCCAGTCTGTATTTTATAAAAATCAACATGACTAATTCATAACAATGAATCATAATGCAAATTGTTTTGAATTACTGACTAAATGCTATGAAAAAAAATGTTTTTTGATTTTAAAACCAAAATAAAATAGTTTTGAATGAAACATTCCTGCTTCCCTGCTTTTGTGATTTGTTGACTATATTCACAGCAAATTTAGTTTTCCAAAACAAAGTTAACGACCCAGAAGTGGTCATTTTCTGTATTTAAGACGTCCAGACATGTCTGCAGAACATTCAAGTTGTGAGAAAGTGAGAGAGAGCAAGGCGTTTTAAGTGAAATGATCTGGACCACAAATCAGATAATATGACTGAAAAATTACATTTTAGTTCAAAAATTGTAAAAAATTTAAGTTTAAATCAAGCTCTTTAATTTTCCCTTGGTTACATTCACTGAACTTGAATCTCCATTTTTTGCCAGATTACAAAATCTGTTATTCCTGGATCACATCATCCCATTAAGCCACGACGGAGCCGCTCTACGTTGGACTATTCCGGTTTTTAGAAGCTGATGTGCTACTTATAAATCAAAAATAGGAACTGTCATCAGGTTTCTTAGCAGCTCCAGAAATACCTAAACATGTGAGATGACAAAGAGACTTTAAAGCCTCTGGCAGAAAACCTGACAGGAAAAACAATCTGCAGCTTTTTGTCTGGGAGTCAGCGCACCTGTCCGTCTGTCAGCAGGTAATACCATTGCTGGTGTTAGCGGCTGCAGAACGACGGACACAGCAAGAGCTCAATAGAAACCAATCCTGGACAGAGGGATTTGCTCCAGGATTAACGCTCCTCAAATATTTCCATACTTAGATCTAACCTTCTAAAAATGAAAACATGGCATTATATCTACATATATCTTCTTTGCAGATGACACAACTGTATTTTATTCAGGAGAAAATATTGAGAAAGTGCTAGTGGTGGAAGAAATTACCACAAAAATGTAAAATTGGTTTTATAACAACAGATTATCCTTAACTACTAATAAAATAAACTCTGGGATATTTTGTGGCATAAGAAATATTTGCCGATGCTGAAGAAGTCAAAATATAAAAACAAAAATAAAGTTTTTGCATATTTGTAATGCAATACAGCTTACAAATGAGCATTAGAGCTAAGCTATGAGATATTTTGCTGAATATGGTCACAATATTATCAGAATGAAGATGCAATTTTACCAGAAATCTTAAAATTACGAGGAAATTATAAGAAAACTTTGGGTTGATTAAATTTTTTATATATGTTTATTTTGTTAGAGCCCTCATAAAATTATTACTTTCCTCTCCTAATATTACTACTTTAGTCTGATAATATTAAGACTTGTATAACCTTGACTTTATTCTTTTATTACTGTAATATTATTCTTGTAATATTATGACTTTATTCATGTCATATAAAGACAAAGATGGCAGCTTGACTTTTACATTTTGTTGTAGACTAGACCTGAATAATACTACGACAGTATTTTTTAACCTTTATTTTACCAAGATAAAAAAGCCACTGAGATTAAAAACTAATTTTTAATAAAGTCCTGGCCAAGAGGCAGCAACAAATACAACACAGATTTTGCACCTTTTTGTGTTTCTATTTGCGTCTCTCCTACTTCTTAAATGGCCAGGCGCTTTTTTTAAAGCCTACCAAAACCTTTTTTGTAGATAAATTAATGTTTCTTTGGTTTCTGGGAAATGAGCCTTTTCAAAAACCCTGAAGAATGTAACATCACAAATCATTCTAGGTAACGGGCAGTGGAACTCTGCCCGTTACTTAGCAACCCCAGTGGAACTCTGCCCGTTACCGAGCAACCCCAGCGGAACTCTCCCCATTACCTAGCAACCCCAGTGGAACTCTGCCTGTCACCTAGCAACCCACTCACTGCCTTAAGCTTTCTCTCCTTCCTGCTGTTTCTCGGAGGGCGAATGTTTAGACAGCTGGACTAATCCACCATCATAACGGGACAAAAACAAGACTCGTGTCTGAAACGGGGTGTGAATGATCAGCCCCTAATAAAACAAGTTCAGTGGTGAAGGCTTGTGGTCAAAACAGCTTCAGCAGAACAAGACTGTAATTACATTCCTCTGGAGTCGGCTGACTGACAGCGGCACAGTCACTTTATCATAATAACACTGCGTAGTGTTATTCTGGGAAATTCTGTCAATAAATCATCTTTATTTTTGACTGATTAGACAAAAGAAATGTCAGAAATGGAGAAACTCTTAACCAAAAGTCATGCTAAATTTGAAATGTTTTTAATAAACGCTGCATCTGATTAGAAAGTCTCAACATTTCAATAGTTTGGGCGATGAAGCCGCGTCCTCCCACGTGTTGCAGATTTTGTTTAGTTTTTGTCACTTTATAAGCGCATTGTTAAACAATAAAGAGTGAAATAGAAATCTCTTTTCTGGATTAAATAGCTCAGCGTTTCTATATTTAGGAATCAGATAAGGCGAGCATTTAGGTGGGGTCTCTCTCAGCCAAGTTATTTTGAATATGTCAGCTATGAGAGGAGGGAAACGCAGGAAACGCAGAGAGATAAGAGGCTGGAGGTCACAGGAAAGGCAGGACAGCAGTCATGGATCCTCTGGGCTTCATGTTGGTCTGGAACTAAAACAAAACCCAGATAGAGTTTCCAGCAGCTATTTAAAGACAATAAAAAAAATTATTGAATTCCTGAATTCTAATATTGACCCTTTTCTAAATTTAATAAAACAGATTTGACTGCAGCAAAGTCAGCTTTTAAGAAAAAGTTTCTGGATCGATGTGGTTCTACTTATTATTAAAGACAAATGCTTCTGCAACATTTTCCATTGTAGAAAAATTATGACAGTAATAATTTTACCCTAATTAGAAATAAAAAGTCTCCATCTGCTCCAGCCACCTGCACTGGATGGCTCAATTTCGCATCACTCCGAAAATGCATTTAGGGGCCACAAAAAATCAGTCTGAGGGCTACAAATGGCCCCCAGACCACACTTTGAACACCTCTGGATTGGTCCAGAGGACCATTCCCTGCTGGGAGTTATTTCCATCATGGTGGTGGAACACTTCTAAGCTTCTGGGCTTAAACAAACAGATAAACATCAACAGGTGGCGCTGACCCGTCTGGACCTCTGGACGGGTTCCTGGCCCAATGACGGGCTTCATGCTCCAACGTTAAACTGTGGTGTCGTTTAAAAGACATCCATCCATCCATTTTCCGTCACCCTTCTCCCTAACGGGGTCGGGAGTTGCTGGTGCCTATCTCCAGCTGCGTTCCGGGCGAGAGGCGGGGTACACCCTGGACAGGTCGCCAGTCTGTCGCAGTCGTTTAAAAGACAACAGAAAAATTACTCAAAAAAAATATATTTTCTTAAATCCTAATGTATTCTTTTTATTTTATAATAATTTGTCTTTTCTGAAAAGCAAAACTAAATATTTTAACCTGTTACTTTTAATTATTTTGTAAGTTTTAAAAAATGAATAAAGGTTTTGTTACCATTTTATTTACAGAGATCTAAAATAATAATTGTACCTTTTCAGGCTGCAGGATTACTTCAGGTGTACCGCCTGGCTCCTGCATCGGCCCACTGGGGTTTCCAGGCAATAAAAATAATGAAGGACAAGTGAAGGGCTGTTCTATTCTATTCTATTCTATTCTATTCTATTCTATTCTATTCTATTCTATTCT
>VMRN01000037.1:1205103-1263364 GCA_010277015.1 Poeciliopsis turrubarensis | reverse complement strand
CTATTCTATTCTATTCTATTCTATTCTATTCTATTCTATTCTATTCTCAGTGAGCTTGTTTTAGCATAAAGCAAATAGAAAATAAAAGTTTGCTCTGAAGAAATAGTTATTTTAAATTAAAGATAGTTTAATTGCTTTGCAACTTTTTGCACCTTGAACTCTTTAGTGCCGGAGGGCCTCCTTGCCATCACCCTAATCTTTAGCGGCGACTCTAAAACATTAATACTACTACCAGTCAGAAACAAAGATGTTTATAAAATTAAAAGATTACTTAACTGTATATGTTTTAGCCTGTACAAAATGTGTGCATACAGTTCTTATTTCAAAAAATCCTTTAATGTTTTTGCTGTGTAACTTTTAATTAATGGATCAAATAAATCAGCAAAATGTCAGAATTAATATGATGTCACTGCAGATAGTGAGAGGAAATAAGCTTCTAGCTGTAATCGTAACTAAAACAAGTGTTTTACCTAAATTAGAGGATACTGAACTGACTCTGGATTTTATTGTTTTCAGAAGGTAAACTTAGTTTTATTATGCTTCCTTGAACAGGTTAAAACATATTTTACATTTTTTGTACAAAATCATTCTTGGATAATGAGATTTTAGTCTCATCAGTTCTGCCTATTTTGTACAACTGCACAGCTTTGAAAAGCATTAGTAGAGCCTCCTGCACAACCAACAAGAATGCAGGAAGTGGTTTCAGGATGTAAAGTCAACTATCCAGCAGCTATTGTAAAACCAGCTGACCAAACGTGCTGGAGCTCAGCTTGGGTTGCTAAGTAACAGTTTTAGCGAGGGTTGGTAAGTATACAATTAGTAGGTTTTTGAAACTGCTCGTTTCCAGACACTAAAAAATATTAACTTATTGAGCTAAAGTTGCTTTTGGAAGCAACAGAAACCAAAATGGAAGTACAAACACGTACTAAATGAATTTTTAAGCAGCAAAATGATTTTATCCTTAAATAAAATTAAAGTTTACTGGCCATAATGAAAATGATCTCCACCAGCAGGAGGAGACGCTACATCCCACCAGCCTCACTGACCCCTGACCTCCACATCTCGCCGTGTCTGAAGGTGTCCCTACCTTTTCCACGGCTGCGCTCGGGTCCATGTCGTCCTCCTCTTCCTCGGCTCTCGCTGCCTCTGCTTTTCCAGAACAATGAGACTTTAAATTCCTCTCCTGTCGACCACACTTCCTCTCTCCCCGCCCACAGTCGCTCCCGCTGCCCTGCAGCAATTTTCAGACGTCTGCTCTTTCATCCACTCACTACCTCTGACTAACTGTCTCTTTTTTGACTAATTCCTGTCTGGAAACTCAAATCAACTCAATAACCTTGCCTTTCTTGTATTTATCTGTAATTTTCCACCCTTTTACTCTAGTTTTTTCCCCAACACTCCTGATTTGTCCGGCTGCCAGCTCTTCTTCTCCACCCTCTGCAACATGAACCCAGCAGGTTTCTTCGCCTCCTGATTTTGCTCCAACATGCAGAGAGGAAAGTCAAACATGAAGCTTCACGCTGCTCTCTTAAATGTGGCGAGTGCTTGCCATATCGTTAGTGGACCTGCAAACCAGCAAGGTTTTCAAAGTGGCCCTCTGCTGGACTGCAGGACCACCTGGGGCAGTGAGGCAGGACCGGACTGTTTGTGTTTTGAATAAAGACTGAATGACTCCATTCTTGAACTATTACAGCCAATCAGAAGAGAGCAAAAAACTCCTCAGCCAATCGGAGCTTGAGAAATCTGTCCTCCTTCTATCCAGTAGGTTTTCAGTTCAACTGAGAAGAAAAATTGATGAAGAAAGAAGCAGAGAAACTAAAAACTAATTAAATCTCTACTTCGTGACAAACCAGAACCTTCAGAGACACATAAAGACAGTTACAAAGTCGGCCTTCTATCACGTGGGCAACATTTCCAGGATAAAGGAGTAATATCCCAGCAAGATCTAGAGAAGTACATCTATGTGTTCATATTTAGACTGTTGATTTCTGCAACAGTGTCTTCAAAGGCCTGCCTAAAACACCAACCAGTCAGATGCAGCTGGTCCAGAACGCGGCTGCTAGCTTTCTCGCTATCCTTCTGTTACTTTATAAGTGTGTTTCCTGCAGTGTCTGGTCCGCTTGGCATTCACATATGTATTCAGACCGCACCAGTGTTTACTTCAACCGAACTGAGACCGAGGAGACCAGAGTTCAATTAGCATTCGCACTTCCACAACAGAACCGGACTGAAACCGGATAAAAGTACTGGAGTTCGATCAAAGTGGACTTAACACGGCTGGTGTGAACGCACCAGCCATCAAAATACATTAAAATATGTCAACCTTCCAGACCTTCCAGCTCTTCTGGTTCTGGTGTCCAAACCCAAAACCAGAACCAAACATGGAGAACCAGCATTCAGCTTCTATGCACCGCAGATGTTTGAATCATCCTGCTTTTCTTTATATTCTTCTTCCAGCCAACAATCTGTAGCAAGTTCATTTTACTGGAGTATTTATTTGGATTTTAGTTGCTTTTTAATTCCTTTTCAACTCACAACATGATCACTTAAGAAGATTTTTATTATTTTTCAACCCACTTAATTCTTTTCAATGTAACGTTTAGAGAAAACGGTCAGTAAACCAGTCAATCTCACAGGCTCTCTGTAATCAGCAGTTTGTTGTAAAGACATAATTTTCTTTCTAATTCAATAAAGGGATTACACAAAAAAACAAAATAAATGTTCACATTGAACTGACCTGACTAAAACTAAACCACTGGACATACAAATCTATTTGTACATGTTTAGCTTTTCAGTTTTTGTCAAATTGCAGCTCCAGGTCTCAGTGTATTAGGTTTTGATGTGATACAGAAAATAGTTAGAAAGTCTTCCACCAGCTTAATATTTCATCTCTAGAGACTGAAACATTTGCTTATTTGTTTTCTGTTTAGATCACAAATGATCTGCATTTGCAGTGAGAAAAATACACAGATCAACTTTTTATTTATTATTACAAATTAGGCAATTAGTGTGGCAAGACAATTAAATATGGGTGTCAGATTTTCTGATTTTTATTTGCAAAAGCATTTGAGTATTTGTCATTTTCTTTCCTTCACAATTATGCATTACTTTGTTCTGGTAAATTACATAAATTCCCAATAAAATATATATATTATGATACGTTTTAACAAAGAAAAAAGTCAACAAAAAAGTCAGAAATTACAGGATGTTTTAAGTAAAAACAACAACAACAACAACAACAACAACAAAAAAGAAAAATGGTTCCCGGGGTCCTGTTACGTCATAGACTCCGCCCGTTCTGAAAAGTGAGACGAAAAGGTGCGCTTGTTTAAATCCACGGCGTACACCGCTGCCTTCCCACTGCAGGCCCATCAAATGGACAACTGCGCCTGTCCGTGAAAAAAACTAAATCCAGCTCAAACCCACTCCTCTCCGAAAACAATAGACCAATAGGAAGTCTTGACGTCAACGAGCTTTTTCGATATTCATGACTTTTCGCGGGCTTTGACTGTCACGTGGTTGTTTCGCGCGAAAAGTGACTCCCGGCAGGAAGGAGAAGCAGCAGCAGAGAAACAGCAGCAGAGAAATAGCAGCGCATCAATGGCGGTGAGTGAAAACGAGCTAAATCGAATAAATTAGCAACAATTTGGGGCTCGCTGTAAAAAAAAGGGAAAGAACAGATGAATAATTCAGGGTTATTTGCAGTAATTTGAGTTTTACTCTGTTTTCTCTGTTGTAGTTTCTGTATTGACGCAGATGGGGAGACTTATTACAGTTAGAAAAATATTATGAATCCTCATTAAAATCCGTTTAGCCTCAATAATCTGGATTACAGGTTCCGAGTTGGTTGTTTTAATTCGTAAATGTTGGTTTTAATGAAGCATTTAAGTAACTGATAGGCTGTTATTAGCTGCCATGTGGACCCTAATGGTTTTATTTAAAATACAACGAAGCTGAAGTTGGCTTCTGAATTGTAAAAAGGGCAATTCCACCTAATTTCATCTGCAATCTGCTCTAGATTAAAAAACACAACATTTAGACGCTTCAAACCTGGACTCCGTTACTTTTCACGAGCAGCAGATTATTGAAAACCCAGCTATGTGTGTGTGAAACCTTAATTTGACTTGGTTTCAGTGCATCAGAACTGACCCAGTTCAGAAACTGACTTTGCAAACCTGGACCAGATTATTTTGCAGTGCCAGCAGAATATTTCAAACCTATTTGATTATTTGTGAAATTTCTTAATCTGAATAAAACTGGTGAAGTTATAGAGAAATAAGATTTAATTTCTCTCTTCCATTTATGAGCTAGCTTCCTTTTAACCCTGATTTCTCTATGCTAATATCAGTTGCCACTTGACAATATTTATTATGTAGTTATGTTACATTATGTTATTTTATCAAAGCTGTATTTTTCCTATATTTTATATATTTTTGCAGCATTACTAATGATTAGGTCTGTCAATGCATAATTGTCTAAAAGAACGAGAAATGTTTGAAATACAAACCTTAAAATTTGAACTAAAAATTAGATGAACATCTGATGCATCTGATGGTGAAAACCAGTAACAAACATTACATTTTGATGATCATTAAAATAATCAATACACATCAGCTGGGTTTTGTCTTGATTCAAAGGAACTCTGTGTTTCGGCGGTTTTGCAGTTTTTTAGAAGTTTGTTCCAGATTTGTGGTGCATAGAAGCTGAATGCAGCTTCTCCATGTTTGGTTCTGGAGATGCAGAACAGAAAAATAAACACATGGAGGAGTTTCTCTAGGTCTTGCTTTGACATTAGTCCTTCAAAAGTGGAAATCTTCTTCAGGTGGTAGAAGGCTGACTTTGTAACTGTCTTTATGTGAGTCTGAAGGTCCAGTGACAGTGTTTGAGTGTTTTGAGAGTTACCAGGCTGGTGTTGTTTTCCAGGATTCCTCCGAGTCGCTCCACATGGCCACCAGCCCCAGCCGAGCCTCCAGGAGAGGAGACCTGACCTCCAGCCCCGGGCGCGACCTTCCCCCCTTCGAGGACGAGTCCGAGGGGCTGCTGGGCGACGGCCCCCTGCCGGAGGAGGACGATGGGGAGGAACTGATCGGGGACGGGATGGAGAGGTGACTAGACCTGTTGCAATAAATCAATGAATGAAATCAAACTCAGTAATTTAAATTTGCATAATTTATTGTTTGTCTTTTCTCTCTTTCTGCCATAAACTGGAACGAGGCCTCCCCTTTGTTTTGAAAGATAGTTTGGGTTATTTTTGTTTATTTATTTTGGATATTTAAAATGTCTTCCAGTTCCAGTGTTAAATGTTGAGCTAAAGTTTATTGATTTTTGGGAATGTGTTATTTTAACATCAAATTGTCTTAAAACCAGATTATTGTTTATCGCAGGAACATCTGGAACATTTGTTCGCTCAGGAATCTGATGATGTTTTTGTTCCTTTGTAATCCCAGATAATTTTGCTATTCTTCCAGGGATTACCGCGCCATCCCGGAGCTGGATCGGTACGAGGTGGAAGGTTTGGACCTGGATGACGAGGATCTGTCGGAGCTGTCGCCGGGAGCCCGCGCCGCCGCCGAGGAGGCGATGAGGCGGCGTGACCGGGAGCAGGGTCTCACCGGGAGGCTGCGCAGAGGACTGCTTTATGGTGAGCAGAACCGCTCAGAATGACCCAGAACCTCCACGGGATGCAAACTGACGCTTAACTTCGTGTTGCAGACAGCGAAGATGAAGATGACGGTCCTCCTGGAGCCAGGCGGCGGCGGATCGCCGAGCGCGCGGCCGAGGGAATCACCGACGGAGACGAAGAGGAGATGATCGAGAGCATCGAGAACCTGGAAGACATGAAGGTTTGTGACGCTAAAATCCTTGAAAATCCTTGAATTTCAGTTAGATGTGTTCAAGGTTTAGAAAGTGCTAAGTGTGTTCAAACTGCTCAGTTTGTTATTACAGTGCAGTTAGTGGGGAGGGATGTGCGCTGAACGTTCAATGATGATATTTTGTGATGGTGATAAATGTGAAAAATTATACAATTAGTTTTAAGAAGCAGCAGAAACCCAAATGGAACATCTTGGGATTTTTTTTGTCAAATGGGTGTTTTATTTGTTGACCTTGTGCCTGCTGGAGAATGTGAGATATTACCTCAATATTTGATCAATAACTGTCATCAATGAAGTGATGGTGAACTGAAGCTGCCATTTTTCATTAACCGAAAATGAAGCTGTCATCATCAGCTCCAAAGTGTGCTGCTCTAAACGTTTGGAAACTTAGCTTGAATTTTCCCGAGTTTTCCACCCGGCCGGGTTTCTGACGGGTTTCCGACCCGCAGGGCCACACGGTGAGGGAGTGGGTTTCCATGGCGGCACCTCGCCTCGAGATCTACAACCGCTTCAAGAACTTCCTGCGGACCCACGTGGACGAGAACGGCCACAACGTGTTCAAGGAGAAGATCAGCGACATGTGCAAAGGTAGGCAGGGATGGCGAGGCGACGGCGAGCAGCGTGGTCACTTCCTGTTCTGATCGATGAGCATCCTGGTCACTTCCTGTTCTGATCGATGAGCATCCTGGTCACTTCCTGTTCTGATCCTGTTCTGTCTGTGCAGAGAACAGAGAGAGTCTGGTTGTAAACTACGAAGACCTGGCGGCCAGAGAACACGTTCTGGCTTACTTCCTGCCTGAGGCCCCAACCGAGATGCTCAAGGTGAGATGTGTGTGTTTTTATTTTTAGTTAGTTGTTTTTTTACCTTGCTTTCTGTGTGTCTTTGAATCTTTTTTACTAGTTTGAACGACAATCTTGGAGGTAAACGTGACTAAATTTGTTTTCAGATTTTCGATGAAGCGGCCAAAGAAGTCGTTCTCGCCATGTACCCGAAATACGACCGCATCGCTCACGAGATCCACGTCCGGATCTGCAACCTGCCTCTGGTGGAGGAGATACGGGCGCTCAGGTATCGCCGCTCATTGCCGCTTCTCACTTATTACAGCTGAAATACCTTTAAATTATTATTTCACTTGTAACATTGGAAATTGTTTTGTTGTAAGTCAAATAACCTGCCAACGGAACCAGTACTTTTTTTGTCAATATTAAGACATTATGGACTGAATTAAGATCCTTAGTCTTGTCAGTTAATTTTGTTTTACTGTAAGCGCACCAAGATATTTGCCATTTGGTAATTCTTGGTACTGTTTAGTTTTTGCAGTGAAGTCAGTTGACTTGTTGCTCCTCTTCCTCAGGCAGCTCCACCTGAACCAGCTGATCCGGACCAGCGGCGTGGTGAGCAGCTGCACCGGCGTTCTGCCGCAGCTCAGCATGGTCAAGTACAACTGCACCAAGTGCAGCTTCGTTCTGGGCCCGTTCTTCCAGTCCCAGAACCAGGAGGTGAAGCCGGGCTCCTGCCCCGAGTGTCAGTCCCAGGGGCCCTTCGAGGTCAACATGGAGGAGGTGAGCCGTTGCCAAGATGGCCAACTCGACATTCAGACTGCATTAAAAGGGCAGCATCGCGTAAAATCAACCTTTTTAGCTCCATGTTATGTTATAATTTTATTCCCTCATCAAAAATCTACCTGTCTTTCTCGCCTATTTGAGAAATCTTTTTATCTCCATGGCAACCATTCAGCTGAGCAAAACGCCTGGTTGGACCTAGATCCGCCTTCAAGGCACAGCTCCTCCCCCACTTCCCCTTCAGACTAGCCAGCAGCAATTGGCAAACACCTGCTGAGTTTCTTTTAGGAGCAACACTGGCAAAAACCTTAAAGGCTTAATAAAGGAGCCATGTTGTAGTGAAGATGGAGCTTCAGAAAGAGCAGGAGCTTCTTAAAGAGACAGAGACTCAATTTCAAGGCGTTGTGTCAGAAAGTGAAATTTCTTTTAAGTCATAATTGACTTAACATTTTTGGAACAACTCAAGGTAACATAGTTACTTTATTACACTATAAAATATGTGCCTGGAAAGTACTGCCCCTTTAAGTTGTCAGACCAATCAGAGGGGATTTAACCGGCCGCCTCCCTCCTCCAGACGGTGTACCAGAACTACCAGAGGATCACCATCCAGGAGAGTCCTGGGAAGGTGGCGGCGGGCCGCCTGCCACGCTCCAAGGACGCCGTCCTGCTGGCCGACCTGGTGGACAGCTGCAAGCCTGGAGACGAGATCGTGAGTCCAACTCTGTTCAAACCGTGAAGAATTGATCAGAACGTAGCCTGACCCTCATGAAGGACGAGGTTCCTCTCTGGAAGGTTTTACAGTTTAGTTGTTTCATGTTTTTAAAGTTTCAGGGCTGGATGAGAGGAAAAATATCTGAGTTCAGAGAGATGAAATATTTTATTTTATGTTTGTTCATCTTCTATGTATCGGTTCGTGGATCCGCTCATTTAATTGTCCAAACATCCTGTTGTCCATCCACTTCCAGTCTTATTTAAATCTTAACATCTGCAGAAGAAAACTTTAAAAAGGCACTGAGAATCTGGAATCTTGAGAAGAAGCTTTTTAAAATGTGTAGAAATCCAAATAAATCTCTAAAACAAAAAGGCAGAGATTCTTTTGATGGAGGGACATTTTGCTGAAACTGTCTGTCTCTTCGTCTCGCCAGGAGTTGACTGGAATCTACCACAACAACTACGACGGCTCTCTGAACACGGCCAATGGCTTCCCGGTGTTCGCCACGGTGATCCTGGCCAATCACATCACCCGCCGGGACGAAGGCGTCGCCGTGGCGGAGCTCACAGACGAGGACGTCAAGGCGATCGTTGCCCTGTCGAAGGACGAGAGAATCGGGGAGAGGGTGAGGAGAAACTCCATCACAGCTCCTCAGACTGAAACTCTGCTGATTTCTATCGGTTTAAATGAACAACAAATCTTCACTTCCTGCCTGCAGATCTTTGCCAGCATCGCTCCGTCCATCTACGGTCACGAGGACATCAAGCGAGCCCTGGCGCTGTCTCTGTTCGGAGGGGAGCCTAAAAACCCAGGTACTGACTCCCAGCCGAGGTCCTGACTGCGTCTCATCCATAAACGTCCATGAACTGAGCGTCTCTCCCTCCTGCAGGTGGGAAACATAAAGTGCGTGGCGACATCAACGTTCTGCTGTGTGGAGACCCGGGAACCGCAAAGTCCCAGTTCCTCAAGTAAGAGTCGACTCGCAAGTTTTTGTTTTTCTATTTGGGTTTCTACTGTTTCTAAAAACAAAAGGCACCACGCTGGTTTCTGACATTTTTGGTGTCTGGAAAAGGAGCCGTTTCAAAATTCTCCTGATTAAGTCTCCTTCAGTGTCGCTGTGCTGTAACCCAGCAACCCCAGTGAAGCTCAGCCCCGTTACCGAGCAACTCGATCGGAGCTCCAGACCAGAGTTTAACGAGGAGTTTTCTTCACCAGGTACGTGGAGAAGGTGGCGAGCCGTGCCGTCTTCACCACGGGTCAGGGGGCGTCCGCCGTGGGCCTGACGGCGTACGTTCAGAGACACCCGGTGAGCCGCGAGTGGACGCTGGAGGCCGGAGCGCTAGTGCTGGCCGACCGCGGCGTCTGCCTGATCGACGAGTTCGATAAGGTGAGCCGAGACGCACTCGGATCCCAACCAGGACTACGACTTCTGATTGAGATTTAATAAAAAGGTTCTGTAATCTCGCCTTGACCTCCAGATGAATGACGCCGACAGGACGAGCATCCACGAGGCGATGGAGCAGCAGAGCATCTCCATCTCCAAGGCCGGCATCGTCACTTCGCTGCAGGCCAGATGTACCGTCATGGCCGCTGCCAACCCCATCGGTGCGAACGCCAATCAATATGAAGGGGGTTCAGTTCGGCCTCCTGTGGTCTGTCATTTTTCTTAACCGTTTTTTCCCCCGGTGTCTCCAGCCGGCAGGTACGACCCTTCGCTCACCTTCTCTGAGAACGTGGACCTGACGGAGCCCATCGTGTCACGTTTCGACGTGCTGTGCGTCGTCAGAGACACCATCGATCCAGTGCAGGTACCGCAGTTATTAAAAATATTAAGGGATGAAATGGATGTCGTGGTATTGGTGCCCAAATTAAGACTATTGGATATAGCATCCTAACTGCAGGATGATGCTTCCATTCCAAAGCTAGTTACTGATGAGAGGCCGGTAACGGAGCAACAAGGACTCGTCTCCGGCATTACCAGTAACGAGTAGTGGATTAACCACTGTACTGTCCATTAGCACAGATAAGCCGGCTCTAGGATTAGCATGCCTAGACACTCATGGCTGGTTTTCTTTATCGCTAGCCTTTCAAAAGTCAGTGTTAGCTTCTAGAAAGCTAGCACTAGCTTCTAGAAAGCCACTGTTGGCTTCTGATGATGAACAGTGATGGAAGTAGGGACTGCAGGTGGTGACCTGCCTTGGCAATCAAGTCACTAGCCTTTCCAAAGCTCACGCAAGTGACATCTCTCCCCATCTGAGTGCTAGGTTGTCAGCCTATCAATCAGATCAGTAGCTAGCTTTGGAACAGTCAGAGCTACCTGCGACAAGTAAGCAGCCTCCTCTAGATTCGCTCTAGTCTTAGTTGTGGCGCTGTATCAGTGAAAGACAAGGAACTCTGTCTGATCTGCTGCCGTTTATCAACCAAGGATGAGATGCTGGCGCGCTTCGTTGTCGGCTCCCACATCAAGCATCACCCTAGCAACAAGGAAGGGGGCGTGGCCTTGGAGGATGTGGTTCTGCCCAACTCGTCGGACGTCCCGTCGATCCCCCAGGAGCTGCTGAGGAAGTACATCATCTACGCCAAAGACCGGGTCCGAACACACGCCGGTGAAAATCACTCCAGGTTGATCTCCTCCAGTGGAATCTTTGGTATTTATTTTTTATTTTTGCACAGGTTCACCCCAAACTGAATCAAATGGATCAGGACAAGGTGGCTCGCATCTACAGTGACCTCCGCAAGGAGTCCATGGTGAGTCCTCTGCTGTCCTGTTTCAGGCATGTTGGACATGTTGGTGCAGAAACTGACATTGCTTTGGCGCCCCCTGCAGGCCACAGGCAGCATCCCCATCACTGTGCGCCACATCGAGTCGATGATCCGCATGGCGGAGGCTCACGCCAAGATGCACCTGAGGGACTACGTCCTGGAGGACGACGTCAACATGGCCATCAGGGTGATGCTGGAGAGTTTCATCGACACGCAGAAGTTCAGCGTGATGAGGAGCATGAGGAAGGTCTGCTGCTGCTTTGGAGTCAGAAACACAATATTTCACGGGTTTCTTGGAGGAACTTAACCTATTCTCTGGCTCTTGTTTGTTGGCCAGACGTTTGCCCGGTACCTGGCGTTCCGCAGGGACAACAACGAGCTGCTGCTGTTCATCCTGAAGCAGCTGGTGGCGGAGCAGGTCGCCTACCAGAGGAGCCGATACGGAGTCCAGAATGACACCATCGAGATCCCAGAGAAGGATCTGCACGACAAGGTACGGAGGTTTACATGTGGAAATGTCTGCAAACAGATGTGCAATTATACATCTCTGTAGCTTTGAAAAGCAGAAGTAGATCCTCCTGTATGGTCAATTAGAATGCAGCAAGTTGTTTCTGGGTGGGTGTTTTCCCACCTGATAATTCAGTAAACTCGGTTTCATAGAGGATCAAACTTACACCATGAGTTACATTTTCAGCTGCACCCTTTGAAAAATCAGTTCCTCTCCTCGCCTGTGGGGGCGCTGCACCAAGAACTGCAGAAGGAACCAACACAAAAAGACACTGCGCTACATCCTTCTCCACAAAATGTTAAGAAAAATGGAGTAGATTTTATCGGTTGTATCTTTGGAATGGGACTCAACAATCCCTTGAAACGACTCATTTTCCTGAAACTCAAAAAAAACTTTAACTTGTGGCCAAAAAATTTTTTAAGTGCTTCGGTTGTTGTTTTTTTTTTTTTCTACAAACAGTAGAAACAAATGGAAGAACAAAAACAAATAGAGCAGTTCATTATTAATCCCACAATGGAAAATTGTTATAGCAGCACAGTTACAGCAATATCTAAAAAAACTTTATATGAGGAACTTTATATTGAAGCCTCTACAGAAAAAATACAGTTAGAATTAGATAAAAATCTGGTATATTTTTAAACACGGAATAATAACAATAGGTCTCATTTTAAAGTCCTTTTTGGGGTTCGTCTTTCATTTCGCATGAAAGACGAACGTTTTGAAGACGTCTGCTGATCTCCTGGTGTTTTTTCCTTCTGCAGGCGCGACAGATCAACATCCACAACCTGTCGGCCTTCTACGACAGCGAGCTCTTCCGCTCCAACAGGTTCAGCCACGACGGCAAGAAGAAGCTCATCCTGCAGCAGTTCTGAGGCCCGACCCGGCTGTCCGACACTCTGCACTGATTTACCCGACATGCATGTTGTTGCTCCTGTCAGCTGATCACGTTTGTAATGAGAAACAGTCGCATTTCGCTGAATGGAGCCTTTAAAAAGCTGAAATGTCCAAATGGATGAGGTTCATCACTGTTTGTAAATACATGTACATGTTTTATGAGGATTTCTGGCTGTAGTTGTTCTAAAAAATAATTAAAACTGAATTTAAAGAAGTTAAAATAAATTGTTGTTACATTGTAGCTGTTAATAAAGGAATTTGAATTTTGAATGAGTGTCTTTCTGGTTTCCTTCAGACAGACTTTGCTGCAATCCTACCAACTCTGAAGGCTCATTTGGTTAAATGAGTCCAGTTTTGCCAAAAACAACTTAAAAATCCTCAACATCTAAATTCTGACTGGACCCAGATCCATTTGGGGCTGATAAGGACTTCACTCTTGAACACAAGAGTTTTTGTTCTTTTAACAGAAGTTAAAAGGACAAAAAGTTGCCCTGGGATTCTTGTTGGCTTCCATTTAAGACAAATTTGAGTTTCTGACCAACACACAGGTTTTACTAGAGCTTCTTAAACCTGAAATGATGCATTCTTTCCACACTGAAACATTTCTTTTAGCCCAATGGAATCCTGGGACACAATATTTAACTGAACTAGTCAACAGATTCTAAGGATTCAGGAAATGTATTGCATATCCCACACTGTGACTGGGAGATGATTATGAGCTGAAATTGGAAGGACAACCATATTTTGAGAAATTCAGAAAAAATTATCAAATTTCTGAGCTCTAAAATTTGTCAATATTCCAAAAACTTAAATTTTGTATTTAATCTAAAAAAGGTTAAACATCGAAACTCAGAAAATGAAAATTTTGACTTTTGAAACTGAGAACATTTCTGACATTGAACTTAATTTTTTTTTCAAGCAAATTTTCCATGTTTCAAACTTAAATTTCAATTTTTCTTGAAATAGTCTTTTTTTTTTAACGTAAATGTAATTTGTTATCAATTCCCCTGCATGCCTCCATTTTCACATTCCAATATGGCCGCTCCTTACATCAACTGTAGTAGAAACATGTCAGAAACATGTTAATCATAGTAATGAAGTTCATCTAGACTTTGATTACATTAAAAAACGACATTTGAACTCATGTTCTGCCAATGCTTGGAGAGGTTAACTGATTTTGCTTGGCGATAAACATGAAGCAAGCTTTGAACATTTGCATTCATGGGTAAAACTGCGACATCTAGCGGCCACGTCCGGAAACGACAACCAACCGCAAGCCAGATTTTTTTTCCTTCTTCGCTGCAGCAGATCTGATTCTGGTTCCGACCGCAGCTCCGAACAATCAAATCCGTCTGTGTGCGTGAACCCCCGCAGCCTGGCAGCCGTCAGCCCTTCACGCACACCGCCAAGACATGAAGCGGCCGTGAAGGCGCCGATTTCCCGCTGAACATCCAGAGCATCCGCAGCTGATTCCCCTGAGAGTCCGGAGCGGAGAGGGAGGGAGAGCACTGCAGCAGACATGCCGGGCCTCATCATCACGCTCATCGGTCAGTCTCTGTCTCTTAATGGTTTGGCCAAAAACAGGGAATAATCTGGTTTATTATCATTACTATTTCAACAACAACACAAAAAAATGCGGCAGGAAAATCTTTAAAAAGCACAACAGAGGACCATAAGATGTCTGCTGAGCATCAAATGCGGGTAACTTCACATTTTAAAATCTTAATGTTGATGCTGCAGAATAAATCAGTGTTGTTATAAATGAGGAGGGTGCAGCCTGCAGTGTTTTAATGCAGTGGACGCAGCACACACTGCAGTATCTCACCTGACATGCAAGTTTTAACTGTTGCATTTGAAAGCATCAGTGGTGCAGCATTAACCATAAATGACGCATGCTTTTAGATCCAACTCATTTACATTTAGTAGCCTTAAAAAATGTTCCATATGTTGTGTTTTGTGGGGAATATTTACTCTTGGTGTGATTTTGTTGCACTTCCTGTCTGGTTAACCATTGCATCTTATTAATTAAGAGAAGAAAAGCTACCCTTTCTGCTAACATTCAGCAGCTTGATTACATTTTTCACTTTGTTGTCAATACCTATCCAGTAAATTCTCAGTTTAACTGAACCTAATCCTCATGTCTTGATATGAAATGTTTAAATAGTTTGTTCACATTGCTGATTTGTGAGAAAATCAGTAAAAAACAATTTAATATTTGTGAAAACCAACTACAATCTTATCTTAATGAGGAATTCCACTTTTTTTTTTGCATGAGGTGTAACTGAGTATTGCAAGACTTCATTGAGTTGAAAAACAGGAAAACCTGAAGTTGTTGCATATTTTCCAAACATGTTTCTGTTTCCAGTTTGTGTTACGAAGCTAAACTAAAATGGTTCAATTATACTGTCATAAATGTGTTTAACATTGTAGAAATGCCTGATTGGGGCCTAAAGGAGATAATGGGATGAATTCTTCTGGCAGATTTGGGAGTTATTGGGGGGAGGGTTAAAGAACCCAATAATCCGGTCTGAGACAGGGAACCAGTCCCACAGAACAACATGTCAGTTTGGAGAATTCAGCCTGTCATAACAGACAAAAATGGGGATTTGTTTTTCAAACTCATATTTTTACCAAACATTTATACATGTCAGACTTCCACAATAAATATTTAATCAGCAAACCAAGTATTTAGTTTACAAATTAAAGATTTAACTGGCAACCTAAAAATTAAATATTTGGCAGCAAACAATTTTGGATTTTTTTTTTATCTCTATCAGCATTCTGCATCTCTTATAAAGCTTGGATGTATGAGTGAATATAGTTTTGAGCTAGTTATTTAGGTCCTAAGTATTTACGAAGGAAGCTAAATATTATGGTGTCAAGATAAATATTTAGTTGGTAAGCTAAATATATAACTTGCTAGCTAAATAGTTTAAATATTCAACTTCAAGCTCCAAAGAAAGTGTTGTATGATCAAGCTAAATATTTAGTTGGGAAGCTAATTTTATAGCTTGCCAGCTAAATATTGCAAATATTTAGTTTTGGGTTAAAGCACTCCAAACAAAATGTTTTAACAAGCTAAATATTTTGTTAAGGAATTAAATATTTTGTTAACAAACTAAATAATTAGTTAGAAAGCTAAATGTTTAGCTTGCTAGCTAAATTATCTAAATATTTAGCTAACAAGGTAAATATTTAGTTTTGACCTGTCAACTTCACCAGTCAACTTGGATAATTTCCACCCTCAGATCCTGTGGTTCTGGTGTTGGACCTGAGAGATTAACATGTGTCAGAAATGTTGGACATGATGGTGTAATCAGCTCAGACAGCCATCTGTGTTCCCAGACAGAGACCGACTTCAGATGCAGAACTGACCACAGATATGAGATTAATGATTAAGCTTATGGGCACATCTTGTAGAAACGTTCACAACGTTTTGGTCCCTCGCCAGCCCAGGACAAAAGACCATGGACATTAAATGAAATACAAAACAATAGACAACTCTAAACAAAACTTCAGAACAATTCAATGAGCACTTAGCAGCAGTTAACATGAGTTAGCAGCAGTTAGCAACAGTTAACATGAGTTAGCAGCAGTTAGCAACAGTTAGCATCAGTTAACGTCAGTTATCAGCAGGTAACAGTTGTATTGATATTACAATAATAATTTGTTAAAAATATACAAAAATGGCAAAATTACTCACTATGATAAAATCTGTATAAAATATTTGTTAAAACATAATACTTAAAACCATATCACTGTTACTGAAGCAACAGAAAAAGGGGCGGAGCTGTCGGTTATTAGTTGCTATGGTAACCACCAACCGTCAAGAGCAGTGACCATAAGTGTCTCGAGAAGCAACAGCCTGGCTAAACGAAATAAATTCAGAGAATAAATAAATACATTTTGACACAATTCTCATCTCTAATATCTTTACATAAAACTCCATTACATATAATTATTAAACAAGGCCATAATGTCACGTTTTGACGCAGTATTTTAGTTCTTCAGGTGTGTTTCTGTCTCTCCGTCCCTCAGCTCTCCTGTCCGGCTCTGAAGCGTTCGGACGGGGCTCGACCCAGCGGGTCATCCCGCTCGGACCTCCGCCGGCTCCTCTGCTTCTGGGTGAGGTCAAGGCCCCGTCGCGTTTCATCCAGGAATTAGTCAGAACCAAGCGCCACTCGGCCCGCGAGTTAGTCCGCGCCCAGCCTCACCTGGTTCATGACATGGGCTGGCCGGAGATCCACGAAACATCCGGGTCACAAAGCAAACTGGAGCCGGTGAGCCCGCCGCCCGCCATGAACCCGGAAGTAGCCAGGACCCTCGCTGCCGTGGATGAAAGCCTGGATGTGGAAGAAGTGATGGAGGTAAGGATTCAGCACAAATATATAAGAGATTTAAAATGGCAGAATGTAACTTATATTTACAAAATGTGTTTTGTTATTATGAAACGATGACAGTCTGATATGAGATAATCTGTGAAAAATCTAGCTAACAGTTATTCTCACATTACTCCCAGTGCAAACTGAAAATCAGAGCCAGGAGGCGGGTTTTAGCGCTGTCAATCATGCTTATGCTTATGCCTGTCATTACAACAAATGCTGGACAATAAATTGTCCCAGAAGTTAGGGTGATAAACTATAATATTGTTGTTTTGAGGCCATTTCCAGTAATATAATCCTAAGAGGATAATATTACAAGAACACATTATTAAATTCTGCTGAACTTGTCCTTTTTTTGAAGGATAATTTTGTTTCCAGAGACTTCATAATGAATTTTATTTTTTTATTTTTCAATTTTTTACTAAATTTAGCATGTTTTCCAGTTAGAATTTAAAGTTTATTGATCTTTAAGAATGTGTTCTTCCATTCAATCTTTTTAAAATGGTCACACAACAACAATATTGTGCTCTGCAGATCATCTCCAGGTTTCATTTTGTGAATGGATTCATCGTGTTTTTGCCCTACAGCGTTGGAAAATATGCAGGATTTTCCGATGAGGCTCTTTTATTATGTTAAAAGTCTGTAGTCAAAGTTTAACATGATAAAACATTAATTTGACAGAGAATTCTTACTGTTTAAGACAGTTTAGTTTAATCCTCCTGGAAGCTACCTGATGTGTCTCATGTTTCAGCGGATGGTCCACCTGGCGGTGCCGCTGGGTGCGGACGGCGCCGGGGGACACCTGGAGCTCACGGAGCCAGAGGCGGAGCGCCGCGGCGGGCTCGGAGCCGGCGACGCCTCACAGGAGGCTTCCGGCTTCGACGGGACAGACACAGAGGACAGAGAGCGTGGAGACGACGGAGGAGAGGATCAGGACAGGAGAGGAGGAGGGGAGGACGAGTGGGACAGATACGCAGCGGAGGACAGAGAGAGACAGGGGGAGGAGGACAAAACTGGGCGAGAGTCGGATGAACGCGGCGTCTCAGAAGCCGTGGAGGTCAATCACACGACTCCAGATCTCTACGCTCTGATCGGTTAGTGACTCATGCTGCTTTACGCCAAATATTTACCCAGAAACCAACATGGAGAACTTTCTGAAGTTTTTCATGCTGCTGCAAGATAAAAAAACATGACTGCATTTTACAGATTGTAGGAGATTATCTTGCACTATCAGCAGATGTGATTTCGCATAAGAATGTTATAAATAGTCTCAAACTGCAAATGCTTTTAAAGGAAAACCAGAAACGTGGTTTTGACACGCATGTTTTTGAAACAGACTACAGGTCTTTCTTTCATCCATCCAAGGAGCCCAGCAGGTCCTTCCTATCTGAAGAGAACGATTTCAGGCTGCAAGAGCATCGCGGTCCCTCAGTCTTGGAGGTAAAGACAGAGAAATGTGTCTGTTTCTTTTTTTGTTTGTTTTTTGTTTTTTATTGCAATCAACAATAATAAGTCTTGTAGACACGTTGCAGCGTGATGTCACTTGTGCAAGAGCCCGCGTCCATCTTCCTGCTGGAGGGCAATAATAGTCTTTGATGACTAGCTTTGGTTATCAACATATTGCGCAAAATCTAAAATGATATATAAAAGAAAAAGGGAAGAGTAGCTTTTCTACTAATTGTCAACACTACAAAAAGTAGTTGACAAGATCAGGAAAAAGCCTTAAAACAGAAAAAGAAAAATAGAGAGGTAGGTGGAAGTAGGTCAGCTATGCCAGCTTGACTTTGACAACCGTAACATGCAGACAACCTGTAAAAAAGATTGCTATAAAAGATGAGCCTACTACATTTTATGCCCAGGTTTGTTCAATTCTAGAGTTAAGAAAATTCTTCAGAGGGCCAAAATCAACTAAAACATGAACTATGTCATCGTCTTCCTTTACTTTCAAACCAACCTCCAGTTGAGTCCTTCAGAGAAAGATCTGTGGACAGCAGAGAAGGACGAAGACGTTCAGTCCAGCGGCTACGGCATCCTTCGCTCCTCAGCGGCTGCAGCTCAGACCTCTCCGACACCTTCTGCTGATGCAGCCCTTTCTGCAGAATCTGACGGCACAGCGACACCAGAGACCGACACCGGAACCGACTTTGGACTTCTGGGAAGTTATACAAAAGGTAAATTCAAACAAAGTATTTCCCCATTTTCTCTTGCTTTTGTTACTTTTTTTATACCTAAATGTTTCAGACTGTCATGGGCAAACTTTAGCTAATCTGCTAATAGCAGGGCTAATTTTTCATTTAACTTTTTAAACGTGAAGCGAATTTAACTTCCCCTAACTTCACTTTTCTGGATAAATTCTAAAGCATTAATTTACTTGGATGCTCTGTAAACGTCCAATTGAATAAACTTAGTTTGAGGCTAAATATTTAGCTCCAAGCATAATATCTAGCTTCAGATGAAACATTTAGCTTGCTACCTAAATATTTGATTTGACATTTATAAATTAAATGGTGAAAATATGATGCTGAAAATAAAATTCAAATTATTGCTTTTAATTTTTTTTTTTACAATTAAAAAATTTAAGAAATTTAATTTAAGAGTAAAATATTTTGAATAAAAGTAGCCCAAGAACTGAGCCTTGAGGAACACCAAAGCTGTGCCACATTAAGAGTTTCAGCTGCTGGTTTCTTATCTCTGGCTTGACTTCAGATGAGAAGGAGGAAGCAGGTCTGCCACGATCAGGAGTAATTACCCAGAATCCCACAGCTCCAGAGGTCGGGTTGGCACCCAGCAGACGACCTCTGCAGCCCAGTGTGGAGCAGGACGTACACTGGGAAGAACGGGAACGTGACCTAAAAGGTTAGCATTCATCGACTCTTTTCCAGTTTGGGATGAACTGAGAATTAACGTAAACTTTGTATTTATTTCTTGTTTTGGATCAGAAGACAGAAGTGAGGAGTTGGAGGATGAGAGGAAGGAGAGAGAGGGAAGCAGATTCAGAGGAATCATCCCGCTGACCACAGACCCCTCCCATACGACTGGATTCACGGCGACCGGGTTTGATCCCGGACTGGAGGAGCCGCGGCAGGTTGGTTGGTTCAAACTCGACAATTCAACCGAAAACAGAAGAACACTTCGAAACATCTCCTCTGTGAATGTTCAGGTGGTTTGTGTGAACTGGAACGAGCTGACCGGACGGGGCTATGTCGTCCTCAACATGACGAAGAACATGAACTGTGTAAGTATCAAAATGCAAAATCATCCAAATTTAGTTCTGATCAATGAAAACCTAAACCTGCCGACTGTGCATCAGCTCTTAAAGGGGCAGTGTTAAGTGTTTTCCAGGCACATGGTGCTGTTTTATAGCACAATCAAGTAACTATGTTACCTTTAGTTGTTATAAAAAACTACATTTATCAAAATATGACTTAAAAATATTTTTCTTCCTGATTTTATGCTTTGAAATTGGGCCTCCTGCTCTTTCTTAAGCCCCGCCTCCAGGAAGTCATCCCAACATGGCTCCTCTATTCACCCTTCAACGTCTTTACCACTGAGAAGTAGCTCCGGTATTGAGATGAGCAGCTGTTTGCTAATGAAATAGCAAACAGGTCAGAAATAGTGACCCTCACTATTGCATCTGTTGCCATGAAAGCAACAAAACCGCCGCTGCAGTGAAACAGCGGTCGCCGTAGTAACGCGATGGATTTTAGAGAAGCATCACTTTTCATCAGTTTGAGTTTCCAGGTGGAAAATGATGCAGGAAAACGTGTTTTGTTTGTGAGACAGGAGGAGTTTCGTGTCTGCGGGGGCATCCAGCTGCTGAAGATCCTGGAGCGGGAGTTTGCACGCAGAATGAACAGCCCTGAAGGATCCTGGGTACTTTACCTCAGCAAACCGACGCACCAGGAGCACCAGCTGCTGATGAATGTTGCATCTGCACATGGTACACACATCCGAGCCTCACCACTCAGCTCACCTGAATCCTAACGGCCCTTCATACTTCATCCGCAGCCGAACCGTCGACAGTCACATCGTTACATAACAAGCTTTTTATTTGTGAAGATGTTCAAAGCCGCTTTCAATGACCCAAATAAATGGAAGGTCATCTGATGACAGATCAGGATATTACATAATTTTCTTGTTTTTATGTAAATTCTTCTTTTAAATTTGATGCCGCATGTTTACGTCAGTGGGGACGGATTTCGTTCAGTTCATATGAAGTATGTCGGGCCTTGAAGCATTCGGATGTCAGAGACACGTCGACTGTAAACGCTGCTGATCGTCACCTGATGTCTTTCAGGAGTCATTGCTACGCAGGAGGTGCTGGACATGTTAGGAGAGATCAAAAAAGGCCTCGATAAGGTGAACATACAGGTTGTTTTTATCTGGTAAAAAATAAATTCACAGCTTGTTGCCTGTTAAATGTCCTTACAGTGACATTTAACAGGCAGCTGTTATGCAAATATCTGGTTCTTCATATTTTTGTTCTTCCGTTTGGGTTTCATCTGCTTCTAAAAACAATCCAAGCACTGTCGACTGTCCAAGCAGTGGGCTTTTAAAGAAACCCAATGGGCCATTTTTGGTGTCTGGAAGATGAGCCATTTTAAAACCCTCCCGATTGTTTAGTCACAATCAACACAATCAATTAACAACGATGTGGGATTGATCAAAGTTCCGTAAATAAAACATAACAGTTTTTAGTTTTCTTTTTGTAAAAATGGTAAAACTGATTTCTCCCACTGTCCAGTGTGTTGATATTTGTTTCGTTTGAGTTCTGCGGGATGGTAAAATGTTCTCTGACTCGTTTGTCAGGTGGGGATCCAGAACTACAGCGCAGCAACCAGCTGCCAGTCTCGGCCCAGTAAGACCCGCAGCGACTACGGAAAACTCTTTGTGGTTCTGGTCATCATCGGCTCCATCTGCATGGTCATCATCACGTCCGGCTTCATCTACATCTGCTGGCAGAGGCGGCTGCCGGGAATGAAGAGCATGGTAGGCCAAGAATCTGGCTTTAAATAGATGCATAAATTATTTTAAATATCATTTTATATATATATATATCTGGAATGAGGCCAGTGAGATAAGAGATTAAATCTGTTGGATTTTAAATCATCTTTAGTGAGGGAACAATTAAAGAAAGACATTAAAAACCAATCTTCAGCTTTAAAGACTCAGAATAATAAACTGACCTCCATGACTTATTTTTGGTGTTTTATTGTTTCTTCTTTCTTCTCTTTTTCGACCACATAAAGATTGAAATTGATAAAAGCTCTCAGCTGAGTCAGAAATCTCTGCCTTATTTAGTAAATCTGCCTTTTGCTGGTAGTTTCCTGCAGAGGAGCTTCACTCTGTGGAGAACGGTTACCACGACAACCCCACCCTGGATGTGACCAATGACAGCCAGGCTGAGATGCGGGAGAAGAAGCCGAGCACCAATGGGCTCACAGGGGCAGGAGGAGGGGGCGGGGATGACAGCAGTCGCTGGCAGGTGATTGGATGATGGATTTACGCTATTTATAACTACTTATTTCTATTTTTCTGTTTAATGTTTGTTACTTTTATGAAAGAAAAGAGAGGAAAACATGATGGGTCTAGTCCGCCATTTCAAAATCTCAAAAATGTATTTTAATCATTAAATTAATAGAACAACAAGACATAAATGTGAAACATAACTGGTTAAAGAAAATTCTGAAAGTTCTAATTTTATCAAATAATCTGAATTTTCTTGTTGTTAGAGGCCCTTTTGGGGATGTGTAAAGCGAATTAACTAAGGCTATAAATGTTGTAGAGCTCAGTATTTTTTTTTATATTTAACACTTGTCCTCATGCAAATACATTTTTCATCTATATTAATGAATACTTGACTTAAAACAAGCTCTTATATTGTGCTGAAAAGTTATTTGTATGTTAGTTTTGTCTTAATTTTTTTGTCTAGTGTCAGAAGATATTTGCATTAAAACTAGACCATACATTGCAGCGTGGGTGTAAGAGAAAACCATAACTGAGACTCTTTAAAATAAAAATAGGTATATTTATGCAGAAAATCCAGACATACTGGATCATAGATAAATTAATATTTACCTCTACTACTGAATTTATGCTGCACCCAGCAATCAGGATGCTTTCAACTGATTTTCAATTCAATCTCTCGTCTTTATTTTTCAGGCGTTCGTCAACCAGGCAGCAACTGAGGATGATGAAGAGGAGCAGGACACACATCTCTGATTGAGGAAGAGGAGATTTATTTTATTAGAAGAGTCTAGAAGAAAGATCACTGTGATGACAGAGGGAGAAGAGTAGCAGCGACTGGGAATATGAGGGTTGTAGCTGGAGGAGTCACTGAGGTCAAAATCAAACATTGAAGCTTCATCAATCGCTGCGAATTTATCCAGATGACATCAGAGCCCTTCTGTTTGGTGTGCCTTAAGCTCTCAGCTCTCCGGACTGAAGCTGCACAAAACGGTTTCACAGTTCGCGACCAATCACCTGCAAGCTTTAGTAGCTTTAGCAGCTCAAATGTTTGATTACCTGCAACAGAATGTACCTGTGTCTGCGACGACGTGTTAGGGTCAGAAAAAGAGGAGATTTCCACCAAAAAACTCAGAAACTTTGACAAAAATCTCAGAAATTTTCCAGAAAAATTATATCAGTTTCTGAGTTTTAAAAGTCGTAAGTTTGTTTGCAAAAACTCAGAAATGTTTAATTAATCTCAGAAATTTTCTGGGAAAAAAAAAACATGAAAATTGTTGAGTTTCAAAAGTAAAAATATTTCAACTTCTGAAACGCAGAAATTTCTAATTTTTTCTGGAATTTTTCTGATCTTAATGTGAAATATTCAGAGTTTTTACACAAAAAAATTACCCTTGTCTATTTTTTGTCTTCAAGAGCTCTAAAGCGCTGTCTTATGTACGGATGGTTGTTGTTACAGTTTCAAACAGCAAACCGTCTGTAAAGATGTTCAAATGCCAGGTTGTTTAAAATAATTTTAAACACTTTCTTCAATGTGACTCAAATTCAGTTCTAGAAAGCTCGCGCACTTTCAGCTTTCAATAAACCTTACAGTATTTAGTATGTTTCTGTCCAAACCTCCCATGATTGCATGCAGTCAGATCAACCAGAAATAAGGTTCTGTTGTGACAACAATTTCTCTAATGTCCGATATGTTGCTGTTTTACGCTGTGTGTGCAATAACACTAGAGATCCACAATGATTTTGCCAGACTAAACTCAAACGGCCTAATCAAAGTCCAGACCCAAGTTTCTCCAATCTGAGACATGTTTGCAAGATAGATTGGGCAGAAACTGCAACACCAAGATGAGTTATTAGTTGAATTGTGTGTCACATTAACGGCATGAAAGGTTTCTAACCGATCAAGTGAATTAAATTTCACTTTTACGTCAAACTTCTGGCATTTTAACAAGCGGATCCAGACTTTTAGATCCACTGTTATGTTGTAATTCTGCTGTATGTTGTTTTATTACAGTGATTCTACTACTGAAATGAATGTTACACTGAGAGTAAAATATTTGCTGCTAGCCAAGCATCGCTTTCACCAGCAGGAACGTCTCTTAAAGTGCGACACCAGTGACTTCTCCCAAGTCCCGAACAGCAGGTTTCACCTCTTATCAACTGTGAAAGAAAAGTTTGGCACTTTACTGATTCATTTTGGAAGGACGACCTCTGAGATGCTGCATCATGTTGAACTTAGCCACACACAGAGACTGGAATATCACTATTTTTGCTTTTAGTAGTGGTTTTACCTGCTGGAGAAGTTTACTGTTTGCTGTGCAACACTTTACATGAAGCTTTACCTGTGCTCTGTTAGCCTGATGTGCTTTTATAAATAGTGCTGGAATGGTCGCTTTAGTTTGCTCCTGACTTACTGTTGAGGCTGTGACACATGGGCAACATTCTGGTCCAAAAGCATGAATATATATGTATATGTGAACATATATATGTACTATATCTGTAACGTCCAGGTTGAGTCACCAAGCTTTAGTTCACGTTTTGGGTTGATATCATTTGAACTCAGCCGGGACAAGTTGCAGTTATTTTTACATGTCACCATTACAAATCTAATGTCTAGCTCTTCATTACAGTTGAGCCACAGTGGTCATATTATCTCATTTGGTAACTTCACTAACGTCTCCTCAGTGCCAACATTAAAGCCACTGTGCTTTATACCGCCGGCCAGCAGGGGGCGACTGCTCTGGTGACTAAAATCAAGCAAAGCCATCCTGTGGAGCTATTTGTAAAGTAACACGGTCAAAAATGAACAGCAGTATTTTGGGTTATTCAGAACATAAAAAATGAAATAAATCACCCGTTACTCAGTAATCATAAAATAAATAGTTTCAAACAAAATATTAGCAAGGTCAATATTTAGTCTGTAAACTAAATATTTACAGACTTGTAGCTAAACTAAACATTTAGCTACAAGCAAAGTATTTAACTTCTAACTAAATATTTAGTGGACTGGCTAAATATTTAGCTAGGAGATTAACTAAAATACTTAGATTGTGGCTAAATATTTAGCTTGCTAACTAAGCACTTAGTTTGGAGCTAAGTGTTTAATTTAGCAAGCCATGTGTTTAGCTTTGAGCTAAATATTTTGTTAAGCTAAATACTTAGTTTGTAAACTAGATATTTTTCTACCAGGCTTTTTAGTTTACAAATGAAATATTTTGTCCTTAGCCAAATATTTAGATCAGAGTTAAATATTTAGCAAATATACTAATTTTACCAATAGGATAGAGTGGACTGTCAAAATAAAGATCTTGTAAAACTAAATAAATTCCTGATGGTGAAACTGGTTGACTTGGATTGTAGCTCATGTCACCTCTACATTCATTTCCCTCTTCACATGTACAACAATTTAGCTTAAAACAACAAGTGTTTGAGGTGAATTAGCATGTTAGCTAAATATTTAGCTTGCTAAGAAAACATTTAGTTTGGCGGTGAAAACCTAACTTGCTAAATAAATATTTTGTTTGAAACTGTAACATTTAGAAATGAACATATAAGATGGTTAAATGTGACTTGAAGCAAAGAGCCATCATTTTGTCTCCTATGACAGTAAATAACTGAAATTATTTATCTTTTTTTACTGTAATTTTGCAAATGGTACTGTATAGATACAGTGTGGGTCGGTGCAGTTTGGTACGCTATTTTGCTTGTTTTCAGTCCCACTTTAGTTGTAGGACCAAAGCAAATGTTGTTGCGTACCAGAATGTAAATGGCGTCATTGTTGGTTATTGTGTCTAAAATGTATGATTGCATATATGTTTTATTCAGCCAATTGGTTTTGCCTTTGAAGGATCACTCTTTTGAAATGCAATTTCTTAAATTCTGACATCAATCTGCATATCAAAACTTTATTTTGCACACAATTCTGACTCAAACGTCACTAAATAAAGTAGCAGTTCTAATCAGTACTTTATTTAGGCTGTTCAAAATTTCACTTTAGAATTGGAGCGTTTTTAAATCTATTAAAACATTAAGTCCATTCGTGTATTTGAAGGTTGTGTGTTAATTCAAAGATTAGTAATTTAAAAATACATCCAACCTCCCTGCTGAGTCAGCCACTTCAAACATTCAACATGCTGAGGTGAGTAGTTCCTCATCGGGACAGACTGAGTGTCTGCATATATATATATATGTTTAAATATATATATATATATATATATATATATATATATATATATATATATATATATATATACACACACAGTCTTTTTTTAATACTTTGGTTGATTTGGAAGGAAAATGGAAAGAAATGAGGCAGATTTCAAAATGTTTGTGCAGTTCTGGTATTTTGGTCACATTTAAGTCAAAACTGGTTTCTCAAGTCCTTGAAGATAAAAATAGACCCTTTATCAAACTGTCATGGCCTTAAATCTCATGTTTATGTTGTTTCTAATTATTTAAACTATTTGGCAGATACTGCTCATCATTTTCATGTTTATCTTCATATATACCACAGTATACTGGCTGTGGTTTGTCAGATAAATGGGATCAGTGAGGTGTTTATTAAGTAATAGCAGTTTGAACCTGTTTATATAACCGCCTGTAGCAAAGGTCGGCCATGTTGAGAGCGCTACTCTTAGCTCAGGCGGCCATGTTGATGGGATTGACTACCACTAAGTGACAAGCTAGCATGTAGCTTTCAGAGCAGCACCAAAATAAACTAAACCATTGGAGTTGATTTTTGATGTTTAATACACAATATATATAATTTATCTTGCTGTTTTCTCTTGCTAATTTTATTCTGTGTAAGGATTTTCGCTGCTTGCAGTTTATGGGATTAAAGGTGCAAGTTGTAGCAACAAACATTTTTTTATTAAACATTTTGGTTTTATTTATTTGTAATTTTGATTTCTTAATATGTTAAATTGAACTTTTTGATTGCAAATCATTCTCCTGTTCATTGCCAGTAAAAGTATAAAAAACTACAAGTTAAAACATTCATATTATTTTGTTTTTATGTTATCTATTCAGTACATGATACATCAATAAAAAAAATTATAAAAGCTTCTTTGATTTTAAATCAACTTTATTTACAGTTTTGGAGTTTTGCTGATTCTGAGGTATAATTAATATAATAATATAATAATTAAAAATATGTTTGTATTTTATTGGGATTTACAGCCACAGACCGACACAAAGTTGGGATAACTCACAAATAAAAGTATGTTTTTCAAATGTTTCATATTCTGCTATGCTCTTGGCTATTTTACTAAGCAGCATAATGAATAATAAATGTGATCATTAATACCAATCAGACTCCAGAGGAAAACATTCAAGATTAACTTACTTCTTATTTTCCTCCAAAGACAAATCAATTTGGTGCAAATAGCATTTTTAGTTTTTCTATTTGTTTCATCGGCTACTGTTATTACACTCGAGTCAGTTAGATGGCAGCATTGCACTTTACCAGATCGTGAAGTAAAGTGATCAATATCTTTTAATTTGAACGAGTTTCATATGTCGACAAAACGACAATTTTCTCATTTTAACAAGATTCTGCTCTTTCATTTGTGTCCTAGCTAGTTGTAATAGTTTAACACTTCCATATGAAGAACTAAGCAAAGTGATAAAAACACCTTACGCTACATCTGGTTAATATCTGCTCGATTAATGACATTTAAAATAATTGAAAGAAAACCCAGAGTGACCGACCAAATCAGGAGAATTTACTTATCTGGCAAGGGCTTGTTTCAGGCCCCAGTCCAGTAGGTGGCGGCAAGTTGGTTTGGCAACTGCCTTTTGGCAAGAGAAGAAGAATTGGGGGAAAAAGACGATGACGAGGAAGAAGAAGAAGAAAAAGAAGACGAACTACTAAAGCCGTTGGCAGCTTGTTAGCCGTTGCTACATACGCAGTCTAGCAGTTAAAAACGAGAGGTTTCTATTTGCTGAGAATGAACCCTACCGATGTCAGGTTTGCTCATGTTGTTTTTCCGACTTTCACTGTGTCATGTTTCCGTGTTGTTATGGACGTTTTCTCTTGTGTTTGTTCGGGAAAGTATTTATGAATCTGTGTTAGCTTGTTGTTAGCTTTCCATCATGCTGTTGTTTCGGGTTTTATTCCAAGCGTTAAAGGCCCCGGATTGTGGTTTAACTCCACCAAATTTAAACAATAACTGAAACCAACCACTGTTTTTAGTTCGCAGTGGGTTTCTGAACAGGCGTTGGAGATTTTAACTTGTTGTATTTTGGTAAGTAGCGTTAGCGCTAAGAGTTGGTGATAATCAGTAATAAGAGTCCATAAATTCACCTAATCAGAAACTGAACCTTAGACTTTGATATTAAACTACCTGAAATGTTATGTCGCAGTTTATTTAGACTGGTTGTGTTTTAGATGCTTCCTCCTTTAAGGCAAACGTAGAGGATTACTTTAATAAAGCTAGTAGCTTATCTAAACATTTATAAAGAGGTAAATAAGACGTGTAACTTTAATTTCCTTTGGGTTTGTGACCCCTGCTGATACAATGAGAGTCTGTGTAACGCAGGTAGCTCGGTAGTGAACTCAGGCCGGGTTTGGATCCAACCAACAGGCGATATTTAATGCTATCTGGTCATGTGGCAGACAGGGAAGAGCTAACAGCTGCTTCTGCCAGAAATAAATCAGCCAGCAGCGTCTTTGTTTTCCTGCTGAAAACAGACATGTCACCAACTGAGACTGTTCATGTCATTAAGATAAAACTCCTTAATCTGGTTTAAAATGGCAGCAGCTGGATGGAGGCTGAGCCAGAATAAAAGGGAGATATTTAGTTTATATTTTGAGTATTAAGTCAGAATTTTGAGATGGCAATAAATTTGCAGTATTTCAAAACTGCAAATTTTATTACTGTTCTGAAAATCATTTTGATGATTTATTGTTATAGAAACTCGTTTTATAGATCTGGATTTTCCTAGAAGTGGAGATCTATAAAACATCGACAGCGAGGCATAATAGCTTTTTTGTTTTTCTCTCTGGAAATAAGTTCCTGTCCTTTATACTTGCATAGTTAAAAACTAATGCAAAGTTAAAATTCTTAAATATCAACATTTTAAGTTGTTGTACAAAAGCATTTTTTAAATATTAATTCTTGACTTTTGCATTTTTTATGTTAGGGTTTGTTAATTTTGTGGCAGTAACCTGGTTACTGAAGAGGGAACTGAAAGCAGAAGTTAAGTTAAACTTTGAGTCGTCATGAATAAATATAAATAAATGGAAAAGGCTGTGGACATTATTAGTCATAACTGCCACATTGTGTGCCATTAAACTGATAATCGTCATTAAAACATTTATTTACCCAAGTTTTACAGATCAGTAGAAGTGTTATGCGGACATGCATGAAAGGTCAAATGGGGTCAAACTAGTCCAGCTGCTTTCTACTGAAGGACATAGTTTTTGAAAAAAATCACAGTTTGTTTCTTTGACAAAACATCAATTTGAAAAACTAAAAGTATTTCAGATATTTAAATCAATGAAATGTTTTTATTGTAACTGTTGATTTTCCATCACTTTGGTTTAATTTTTGCTCTTTTCTTCCAGGGATGACCTGACAACAGAAACCTCCAGCAGCTTCGATCTCGTCCTTCATCCCGGTTCTGTTGGCTAGAACCACGTCTTCATCGCCCCCCCCGCCCCGACCTCCGCTCTGACCTCTGACCCCGTCCCTCCCCCCTGCGGTGACGATGTACTGCCTCCAGTGGCTGCTGCCGGTGCTGCTGATCCCGAAGCCGCTGAACCCGGCGCTGTGGTTCAACCACTCCATGTTCATGGGCTTCTACCTGCTCAGCTTCCTGCTGGAGAGGAAACCCTGCACCATCTGCGCCCTCGTCTTCCTCGCCGCGCTCTTCCTCATTTGCTACAGCTGCTGGGGGAACTGCTTCCTGTACCACTGCCAGGACGCCGCGCTGCCCGCCGCCGCACACGACCCCGCCATCATAGGGACCTAGGCGGCGGCGGCCCGCAGCATGATACTGCCACGCTGCAAGGAGAAGGAAGAGGAGGAATCAAAGGGATCCAGTGAAACTCTGCACACCGACCGGACAATCACCGCCTGGAGTCACTTCCTGTCCATCAGATACATGCTGAGCTTCCTCCCAGTTCCTCCGTGGTTCACCTTTGACCCCATCTAGTTTTTTTTTTCTGTTCTTTCCTGTGCATGGTTTGCTGGTTTCAAAACATTCTCACAGATTTTAATGAATTCTGAACAAAATGCTGAAACTTTCCAACAGAAATCTAAACGCTGTGAGTTTTTTTTTTCCATCTTGATGTGTGAAAGCGGAAACAGTCGGCCATTTTTATCAACCGTAAGCAATACAGGAAGTGAGACCCTCACTTGCAGACGGCTCGTTTCTCCAGGTGTTTCGCTGTTCGCTCCTGCTGGGGGAGAGTCGCCTGCTGAATGTGCAACAGGATGGTTTTAATTTAAATAAAGTTTCCTCTGTGTTCAACCTGGACCGGCGCCACTGCATGTTTCTGTTCAACCTGACGGTACGACGAAGCGCTGCGGCCATTGCAGAAGCAATCTCTGACTCGCGCACAAAAGAAAACTAGAAAATTTGAGTTTAAGGTGAAAATTTACTAGAAAAACTGAAAACTTAAAATCAAAAATTTACTTTTGAAACATTAAATTTCCTAGAAAATGGTGCCCTTTCTGCAATATTTGATATTCAGTTCAGAAATTTGCTAGAAAAAAGAAAATTTTTTAATTTGAAAAGGAGAATTTCTTTTTTTTAGCAAATTCAAGTTTTGGCAGAAATAATTTTCTTGTATTTTGGCTGGAGTGCGCAGTCCTAACTCGTATTTGTAGCTCAATGCAACACAATCAGCGTCTCAAGACATGGAAGAATCTAAATCAGATTTCCTCGTCCCGTTCTGGTACCAAGTTCCTACATTTATTTGCCTTTATGAACACCTGAATATGATTTGTTGTTTTCAACAATTTGAAATAAAACTCAAGAAAACCAGGGACAAAAGTCAAACACCTTTTGTGCTCCAGTTTGCTGGTTCAGCCACTAGGGGGCAGCACTTTGTCTACAACAATTAAAAGATTTTCCTGAAATCTTTGGAGATTTTCTAAAATCCAAAATAAATTATCAGAATTTTAACAATGCTGGTTATTTTTATTACAATATTTAAGTGTTGTAATTTTCTTAAAAGAAATCTAATCTTTCCAGAGGAATGTCAATGAATATTACCAGACCAGCAGTTTGAATTTAAAATGTAGGTTTTTCTCAATATTTAAAAAATATTGAAATAGTAGGTTGAAGGAATGGACTAAAGTATTATGTGAATTTAAAATTGTTTTAAATTTTGTATAAATTGAAAAATTTCACAAAAAAAATTGTAAATAAAAACTGGGCTATATTCTATGGAAATCTTTATATATCTTTGCTTATAAACCGGTCACTGGAGCAACAATCCAGTTTTATCCCTGAAATGTTTAGATTGGTTTCATATTTGTCCTTAAATTTTCTAAAATTTATGATTAATAACAAATTGAAACCGTTCAATAAAGATTCAATAAGTTCAAAAGCATTTTGCACAAAATTTAGACATTTGGAATATTTCAGAATGTTTAAGGCTAAAATCTGTTTTAATATAAATTAAATCAGCTCTAAATTTGTTTTCACTGAAAATAAATGAGGCCAGAATGACTGATTTTCATTACATCATATTTTTCTTCAATTGTCCTCAAATGGAATATATGTTTCTGTTTCATGTTTGTACTAAATCTAATCTAAATTAGTTTGTGAATTTCTTCAGTTCTAATTATTTTTCATTCAATAACGGTCAAAGCAGCTCGAATCGTTTTGGGATCACACTGGGTTTATTCAGTCCTTCTGGGCTTCATAAGCACCAAATATTTAGTTTTACTCATTTTGCATCTTGTCACAAACCTAAAAAAAACATCAATTATGATGAAAATATATCACTTTTCTCAATCATGAAAGAGTCCAAGTCATCTTAAAGCTGCATTTTTCATGTTAAATAAATGTTTCTGCAACAGAGAGTCTCTTAAAACAAGATTCTGACCCAAAAAATAAAAATAGTAAATTCAAGTTCTGCTCAAAGTTCTGCAGGAAAACATCAGATCTTCTTCTCCGCTGCTGGTTTTTGGTAAAGTTTGTCTCTGCACTTTTATAAAATGGTGATTTCAGTCTCCAGGTTCTGATACGCTTCGTCCTGCATGTCCGCCAACATCTGCTCCATCCTCTGGAAAGCTTCGAATCCTTTCTTACCTGAAAGGAAAAAAAAAACGCATCACGAAACATCAAAAACCTTTACCAAGAGTTCGGGTGATGAACGATTATCGATCAGGCTGTTACCAAACGATAAAACGGTTTCCTTGGCGACGCCACGAAGATCTTCATCTGTCGACCTGCACAGATCCGCGATCTGCTCCACGCTCTCCGTCGCCTGAAACGCGACAGTCAGTAAAGAACTGGAATAAAAGAACTGTTCGTTTGATTCCTCTGTGGTTCTGCTCACCCGGAGGCATTTCAGAGCCAGACAGGAACCAGTCTGGATCAGAACATCAGAACTTTTCAGACTCTCTGTGTAGAAAACCACCGACTGCAGCAAGAAGAGGAAAAACACAGAAAAAAGGATTAAACTGGGATTAATGGAAAGTTTAACTGAATCTGATAAAGTTTTAATAAATCAGTGTAGCAGTTTTATTTAAAATGCCAATTTCAGAACAGAACTTTGAGTCAAAATAAATGTTTTTAATTTAAGTAAAATTTTACAATTAAACATATTTCCAAAACAGTTTTGAGAAATTGATAAAATAAACTTTGGTAAAGTTCATAAATGCAACTAAATGACGGTAAAAGCAACAAAAACAAAATAGGTAAAACAACTATTTGTGATAAAAAAATTTCAAATAGAACTAAAAAGATCAGAAACGTTCTAGTTTCCAAATCTATTTTTAGAAACTGTTAAAAAAGGTAAAACTTAAATAATAAAAGAGTTAAATATATTTGTGATAAAAATAATAAAAATTACACATTTGTTAATTTCCAAAAATATTTTTAGAAATGGGTAGAAAAAAAAAGAAAATTAAATATTTAAACAAAAGGTAAATAAATTATTTCGAAACCTCGTGCAACATTTCTCTGGCCAATTTAAAAATGGCCATTTTATTTTAAGCATTTTGCAAAAGTACATGTGAATATAAATAAACAATGAAGGTGGGATCCTTAAAATTAAACAGAGCAAGTCTATAAAAAACAGAAAAAGTGAACCGGTCCGGTTCTTCAGAACCACCTTGCTCCTGAAGGCCTTGCAGCCTGCGGCTCTGCTGATGCAGCTGGCTGCAGCTTTGCAGACTTTGTGGTTGGAGTCCACCAGCAGGGCGGCGATAGTCTGCAGCGTGCTCTTCAGGGGGAGGAGCTCTGACAGGCTCCGCCCCCTCAGCTTGTTTAAACACTTCCTGCGTTTGGGGCCGTTCAGCGCCGACAGGATGTACTCTAAAAACAACAAATAAACTATCAGATGAGCTAAAAACAAGATAATTGTGAAGCCAGGTGAATCAGCCAACGAGCAGAGCAGAAATTAAAGACGTTTTATTCAGTTTGTTCACTTTAAGAATTTTCAAGGAAGTCTTAAAACTTTTAAAGCACCACACTTTAATGAATTGAAAAAAAAACAAAAAAAGACCGTTTCAATTCACCATTACATGATATTATGAGTTACAACAACATCTAATTTCCATTGAGTTTGAATTATTCATTGCTAGTAATATGTCCATCCATCCATTTTCTGACCCTTCTCCCTAACGGGGTCGGGAGTTGCTGGTGCCCATCTCCAGCTGCGTTCCGGGCGAGAGGCGGGGTTCACCCTGGACAGGTCGCCAGTCTGTCGCAGGGCAACACAGAGACAAACAGGACAAACAACCATGCACACACACACTCACACCTAGGGAGAATTTGGAAAGACCAATTAACCTAACAGTCATGTTTTTGGACTGTGGGAGGAAGCCGGAGAACCCGGAGAGAACCCACGCACGCACAGGGAGAACATGCAAACTCCATGCAGAAAGACCCCGGGCCGGGAATCGAACCCAGGACCTTCTTGCTGCAAGGCAACAGTGCTACCCACCGCGCCACTGTGCAGCCTGCTAGTAATATGTCTTGTAGTGATATTCTACATTCAGGTAAATAAATAAAAGAAACTTTATGTTTTGAAATGTTTAGACTGAGAATAAGACACCGATTTAACAAGAAATCCCTCAATTTTCATATTGTTTAAACTTTAAGAAATTATTTAGCCATTAGGAAAATAATATTCATTACTTTGGGACAAAGTAATGAATATTATTCATCAGGTTTTCTGGCTTTTGACAAAATGAATTTCCAAAATTATTCCAAACTAACCCAAAACAAGAAAAGTCTATTCTGATTTAAAATGGATCATTATGCAAAATTTACATTTTCAGGGGTTTTTAGTATTTCCCTTCAGGTTTCTACTGCTTATAAAAACAGCATCAGCGCTTAAAGAAAAACAAACAGAAACACCAAGCTGTTTAGTTGGCAAGAAGTTAAAATTTTTGGTTTCTGGAAAACATTCTGTGGACTCTACGCCGTTACCTAGCAACCTCAGCCCTGTTACCTAGCAACCCCAGCCAGGCCAAACCCGTTACCTAGCAACCCAAATGGAGCTCCAGAACATTTGGTCAGCTGGTTAAACTGCTGAACAAATTAAATGTTTAAACACAAAGTGGAAAGAAAGTTACAAACTGAAATCTCTACAAAAAAGTTGAAGTTTCCAAGCGTTTAGCAAACGGGAATAACTTTTGGTCATTCTGACTCACTAAAAACAAGGAAAGTTTAGTCTAATTAACTTCAAACACTGAGAAAAAAAGTCTCTCTTTTTATGTGGTGTATAAAGATATGTGGTTTCAACTGTTTATAATGTTTTGCAAGTTTAGGTTTTTAATAAAACAGAATGAACTTATTACAAAACGGTGCAGAGTCAAATGGAGGAACCAAACTCTTTCCAAAACTTGAAAAAGCCTCATTTTCAGTGTATCTGTTTTTATAAATTGTTTTTGACACCCATTTTTCTTGTGTGAATCTTTATACCTGAAGCTTCTGTTAAACCAGAATTTCTCCTTTGCAGGATAATAAAGGCTCTTTTCACTGTATATTAATTGAAATTGAAGAGTTTTAAATTATTTCAACCATTCGTGTTTAGTGTTGAAGTGAAAACTGTACCTTCTCTGGACAGGCGGGAGATGTGCTCCCCCAGATCCTGGAAGCTCCAGCGCTTCAGATAAACGGAGAGCTGGAACAGAGTGACTCTGTCCGGGCTGCAGACGGGCCGGCTGCCAGGCAGCAGCCTGCAGGCGGCCTGCAGCTGCTGCAGGAGTCTGGAAAACACTGCAGAGGCGACAACACAAGGAGAAATGCTCAAAAACGTTCCCAGGAACCCATCGGGTCAGTTTGTTCGCCAGGTTTGCACCTCTATCCGACTGTCCAGGCAGCTTGGCTTTCACTTTGTGAGTGTAGCGCTTCTTCAACGTCCTGGAGAAGTTTTCCACGCTGCAGTAGAACGGAGAGCCGCTGGCGTTCACACACTCCTCCCAGAACAGCAGGATACCTCTGGACCTCTGGGCCTTGGGCAGGACTGCAAGAGCACGAGGAGCATTAAGGCTCCCATTGAGCCTCCTTTAACAGGTCAGGATAGGTTTACACAAAAACATGTTCATTACAGTTTTTTCACAAAATAATTCTTAGATAATGAGATTTTAATCTGCTCAGCTCTATTGTGAGCCTTTTTACTGCATCTCATCACTTTAAATCCAAATAATCTGCTGCTGGCCACGCCCCCCACAATTCAACATCAACACTCATGTGAAAATGGCTGAAAACAAATGCAGAATTATACAACTGTACATGTTTGAAAAGCAGAAGTGGAGCCTCCTGCACAACCAACGAGAATGCAGCAAGAGTTTGCTGGACAATAAAACAACAAAATATATTGCAATAGACACGCCATCAATAGACGACACATCTGATGAAATATTTATGAACCAAAGAGCATAAATATGTCCATCCATCCATTCTGGGACATGTAGGCACAGGACTAGATGCTCAACCTCTCAGCCAGCTGAAAAAAAGTTAGAAGGCATCAACTCACTCCTCACTCTTTGGTTACCTAGCAACAACCTCTAGAGTAACTTATGCAGTTAGTTTTTGCTCCTAACTGCTTAAAATGAAAAACAGTGGCGTTGCGTGAAAACTAAAACAAAAACAAAACAAAACGTAAACGTCATGCCACTAGGTTGGCAAGACTTAACACAAAACAACTAATCAATCGTTGTTGATATTGACTGATATGAAACGTTTATTTCGGTTTTTCAGCCATATTGTCCAGCCCTACTGGATGGTAAGTCGACAACCAAACATTTGTCTCTTCCAGTGCACACAGTGATAAAACCAGTTGACCAAACATGCTGGAGCTCTGTTTGGGTTGCTAGGTAACGGGCGAGGCGCAGATCAGGTTGCTAGGTAACGGCGCAGTGCCCCTGGAATGAGACTTGCTCTGATGGCTTTTGAAACGATACCAAAAATACATGAACTTATTGCCTAAATCGTCTCAGTGTGTTTTTCCAAGCGGCCGGTCTGTTTTTAGGAGGAGTAGAGAATTAAATGGAAGAATGAAAACATGTAAAATATAAATTCACTAAAGAACGTTAAATAAACGGAGTGAGCAGAACGATTTCTTGTCCTCTGACCGTCTCTCGGTGTGATGCTGTCGCTCTTCTCCAGCAGCAGACCGCCGACTCTGTCCAGAACCGCGGTCTGGTTGGACATCTCCTGCAGCAGCTCCCGTCGAGTCAGACTGAAGTCGCTCGTTTTCATCATCTGGAAACAAACTATCATTTATTGGCTGCAAAATTTACAACTTGGGCTACCGGTTTCATGTCGTTTATTCATTTAATTATTTGCAAAATTAAACAGAACCGGTGATCACAGAATATAAAAAACATTTTGTGGTATTAGACTTCAGTTTTGAAGGGTTTTTTTTTTTAATCTGCTTCTATGTGTATGGAGGTCTAATCCTAACAAAATTACCAATAAATATACAATAACTATCAAGCAATTTATGTGCCAAATATTGAATCCAAGAAAAAAAATCCCAGCTTTAATTCATATAAATTAATATTGATCATTTTTATCTGTATTAATTTAAAAATAACCCTTTTCATTTTTCTTCTTTATTTCCAATCTCATTGTTTATTAGTTTTCTTTTATTTATTTTTCAATTTTTTTCACAGTATTACATTTCTGGAAATGATGAAATAAAATATGACAGTAAATAGATACATTTGAAAAACATTAAATCAAATAAATTGGGAATTTTTTGCATGCCATATTTGGCACATTAATAACATTCATTTATTTAAATATTTATTGCCAGTTTTGGCAGGATCAGGCCTCCGTATATGTGATGATCTTTAGTTTTGAATTGCTGATTTTTATCTGGTGGTTAATTTGATCTTTAATCTGACAAATGCAGCAGGGTTAGCATCCCGTACCTGCAGCAGGACGCAGCAGATGTCCAGGTGCGTCTCCAGCGCCTGGTCCAGACCCCAGTTCCCAGAGGTCAGTGGGGTGATGACCGGCTCGTCCTCTGATTCTGATTGGCTGCCTGCAGACAGGATGCCCAGACTCTTCAGGGTGCTCTGCTGGAACGAACTGATGCTGAAACGGGAAACAAACATTCGTTTCAGAACGGCTAGAGGTAAATTCATCTACTTTCTCATTTTTTAAATTTCCTTTGGGATCAATAAAGTACTTCTGAATTGAATAACTGTGTGAACTTTTATAATTTAACAATGTAAGACTCAGTTAACATAATTTGAGATCATTTAATTGAGTAATTGAAACTTCCAACTAAGTTTGTTTTCGATAATAACACATTTCATCTCAAACTGTTGATTTCTGCTCTCGTCAGATAAAATGTTATTTTAGATAAAATGTTATTTTAGATTTTGTCCGGCTGTAAACTCACCCGCTGTCTTTCAGCCTCACGCTGCCCAAACAGGAAGTGTCGTCATCTGCGTTGAAGTCGTTGGACAGGAAGTCGAAGCTGCCCAGGACTTCCTCGACGGCCAGCGTTTCCTCTGATGCGGAGCTCCGCAGCAGGGAGAGGTCGTTCTGCAGGAGGAGACAGAACATCAGGCCCGGTTCTGGTCCGGATCAGTCAGTGCTGATGTTCTGGTACCTTCAGGATGGTTCCCAGGTGCTGGATCTGATGCTCCAAAGCTCTCTGCTCCTTTTCAGCGTCGCTCTCACTGCCACACGATTTCTCCAGCTCCGCCATCAGGACTGCCAGGCGGACGGTCTGCGACCGCCGCTGGGCGCCGCTGGGCCCGGGTCGGACCGACGGACAGGATGGAGCTTCAGCTGGGATGCAGGGAGATTCCTGTGGAGACAAAAGAAAAGGAAAATGTGTTTAAAAATTCTTGAGGTTAATCTCAAGAATTTATGAATTTGAAAAGTTGTAAATTTGCTGGATAAAACTCAGAAATTTTTCATGTTTTTCTTTAAAAATTAAATCTGAGCTTCATCTCAATTTTTGAATTGTTTTGACTTGAAACTTTTTCCTATGAAATTTTTGACTTTTCAAAATTTCTAGGTTTTCTAGAAAATGTCAGTTTTTAAGCAGAAATGTACTTCTCTTGTCGCCTCTCCAGTGCTCCATCATGCTGGACCTAAAGGTGATGCAGCGCCGCCTACCTGTTGTCCTCGCTGCTGCAGAGCCGCGCTTTGCGTCTCGGCGTCGGTTTCTCCTGATGGATTCTTCCTCAGGATGTCTGGAGTGCTGCACCTGCAAAAACCTTCACAGCGTTAGCATCACAACGCTAGCATCATTTAATACAGTTAAACTTACTGACGCGCAGTTTATATTTAAAACAGATTTGTAAAATGAGGGAGCAAATACAACTGAAAAGGAACATAAAAAATGTATATATGGAACGCTGATGGTGGAAAGACGCATTTCAATTAAAGGATTTTATGGAAAAAAAAAAATAAAATCAGTCTAACAGATAATTATACCAGAAACTAGTGAAATTCTAAGATTTAGTAATTTTGCAGTGTAAATCTCTTCCCTTCTCACCTGGGTAAGGCCAGATGAGACGATGTTTTAATCGTTTCTGCTGATGAAGTCTCGGACACGCCTTCCCACTCCTCTTCGTCCACCTTCCCCTCGACGTGCTGCTCCTCTTCCTCTTCAAAGGAAAGCTGAGTCCGACTTCCTGCCAGGCTGGTCGACGGGTAGCTGTGAGCGCGAGTGAGACTGAAAGACGATTTTACACCAAAAGTTTGTTTTAATCACAGAAAACTCGAGCAACCCCAGCAGAGCTCCATCCGTTACCTAGCAACCCCAGCGGGGTTCTGCTGGGGTTGCTAGGTAACGCAGCTCTCCCCTTTGAAGGAGGCTGAATCAGGAGGCCTTTTAAATAACTTATTTCCACCAATCAACATTGACTTATTGCCACAAAACATTTTTTTAAATACTTGGTCTGTTTTTAGAAGAAGTAAAAATCCAAGTGGAAACGTGTAAAACTTTATTACATTCAGGAAATCTTATCGTTCTGTACTTGATGCCGACCTGGGGATGAACGGACTTTGAGGGCCTGACGTGCCGCAGGTGTGCGACGGGTCGGCCAGGTAGCTGAGCAGCGACACGCCTCCTCTGCTGGAACGGCTTCTGGCCACCAGAGACGGGAGGGATCCCTCCTGATCCTGCAGCTCACGAACCATCGACTGCAAATGATCAGGTATCGATCACACAAAGTTGATCCACAACAGGCAAATATTTAGTTTGTCCTCTGTGTAAATATTAGTTACACAGGGCAGCAAAAACAGTTTCACCTCCAGATTCAGCAATGAATAGAAAAAAAAACACTTTGGATCCAAGAGAAAGAAAACTGACTGTATGATATTTTAGATCTGGAGTGCTGCACCTGTAAAAAAAACAAACCTTTGGGTACATCCTGTTATCCATGTAGCTTTAGTCCATCGTTAGCATGTTAAATATTTACAGTTCACAACAGACCAATTAGTGACTTTATCCATGTGGAGAGTGAAGAATAGCAATGGCAATAAAAATCTTATGAAATATTTAAATATGTCATTAATTTATGAAAACTGGAAATATAGAAATAATTTAAATAGAATTGCATGTGCCTCAAATATATTTGATTTAATTTCAAAGCTAATTTTTCATCACAGTAGCAGACATCAGGGTTTCCTGTAGTCCCGCCCACTGAGTTGAGTTTGATTGGTGAAGCTGACAGTTTACAATAATTTATGAAGGAGCGCGACATAATTTATTACATCATGAAATAATTACATCTATGCTGATAAAAAGTTACGTTTCTTAACGGGATGAAATATAATATTTTAATTTTTCCATGTAGTGTGTTGTACTCACTATAAAGTATTTTTCTGTGAATGACGGTGTGTTCGGTGCCGTCCAGCTGTAAACCGAACCCTTCCTGCTCAGCACCGACTGCTTGCCAACGGACAGCGGCTTCATCTTCTCACTGCTGTCGAACGGACTGCAAAAAAAATATACATATCAACGGATGATACCGAGTCTGTGTGCAAATCATTCAGAAATATTACAGTAGGGCTGGATAATCAATGATCGATATCGCAACAGATGTGATCAATATCAATTTGTCTTGCTAAAAGCAAACAAAGGCTAAACAAACGAGATTAAAATGACTTAACATCCTGCTGCACGATGGTGGAATTTACCAACCAGCAACTCACTCACTCTTTGGTTACCTAGCAACTCACTCACTCTTTGGTTACCTAGCAACTCATTCACTCTTTGGTTACCTAGCAACAACCTGAAGAGTAAAGTCAAAAACACCAAGTTTGACCAAGTATTTTTGTCTAGTTTCTAGTGTAAAATATCTCGGTACACTTGAAAAATAAGTTGCAAATAACTTTTTAGCAAGTTATAAGTTTGTTTGAGTAAAGTTCTCGTTCCACTGGCAGATTATTTCACTTGTAACGAGACATTTTTGTCATAAATAAAAATCTGCCAGTGGAAATAACTTTTTTTATGAATTGACTTAAATGAAGCTCCTGAAACGTGGTGAACAGGTTAACTTAGTTTTGTCCTTTTTAATGTGCATTAGGATCTTTACACTGGAAACTAGAGGAAAATGCTTGTAGCCACACCCCGTTCGCCCCCGTTCATCCCCGTTCATCCCCGTTCGCCCCCGTTCATCCCCGTTCGCCCCCGTTCATCCCCGTTCATCCCCGTTCGCCTCCGTTCATCCCCGTTCGCCTCCGTTCATCCCCGTTCGCCCCCGTTCATCCCCGTTCGTCCCCGTTCATCCCCGTTCGTCCCCGTTCATCCCCGTTCATCCCCGTTCATCCCCGTTCGCCTCCGTTCGCCCCCGTTCGCCTCCGTTCGCCTCCGTTCGCCCCCACATGTGGAGACGCCCCTCTGTGTTTGGCTCTGCCCACTTCATGGGCATTTTTCCCCAATATTCAGGGACAATGTTTTGCGTGGTGCTTACTCACATTTCAAGAGTTTTCATTGATTTTCAGTCCAGTACTTTTCATTTTCTGTTCAACTGATCTGTAATTCATGGACAACATAAGATCGTTTGGTTCTTCATTCCCTGCTGGAGTTTAGTCCCATTTCTGTGGCTAAATCTATGGAACATGAAGGTTTTCCTGTGAGGGTCCTGTCTGCTTTTGTGAAATGCTTTTTGTTCTCTTCTTTCTGCTATGAAGCAAATGTTTCTGCAGCTCGTGTTGAGAAGCTGCTTGCATGAGCTGCAGGCCACACTCATAAGGTGAGAATAAACACTTTGACAACAGTTTGACATATTTTACTCCACAATAAGAACCAGCTGTTCCCACCACTTCCCTAAATCTGTGCTGCCCTTTTGAAATTTTACTCCATCCACCTGAGTCTTCGCCATCTCCCCGTTAGACCCTCGACCCCTGACATCAGGAACAGATTGAGTGCCTTTGCACCTCGGCGGCGTTTTGATTCGTGTTGCGTTTGGGCGTTTGCGTACTTCCAGGTGACCTCCAGCTGCAGCTTGATGGTTCCCAGCTCTGTGATGTCCACCAACATCAGCTGTGGCTGCGCCACGAAGAAGTCCACGCTGGCGCACGTTACCATGCCAACCAGCAGCCAGCCCAGGCCCTTCGCCTCCATCACCTGATTGGATGGATTACAAACAGGCACACAGGATTCAGTTACTTTTCTTCCAAACAAACAAACTTGGATTCAAACTCCACTTTATAGATTAAATATATTTTGTTGTGCACTTTGAGGGATGCAGCATAGATACATTTATCTTTTGTTTGGATCACATTTTTCAATTCCCTATTGTGTTTTTTTTAAAATAATGACATCACAGCATGGGGCCATTTTCCTTGTGAGACGATTAAAAACCTCCAGTTTTCCTCCAGTTTGGCTCAAAAACTGAATCAAAGAGCCGATAGACTGACGTGAGCACCAACGATGATCTGTAGAGCATGTGTTTTAATTCGCTCTGGTACAAACTCAACTGTGATAAACGCTTCCTCTGCTTGCCCTCACTGACTCTCCTGCTTCTCATGTATGGAAAGCCAGAAGGGCCAAAAAAGCCTCAACATTTGACATGACTTTCACAAAGTAATTTTTTATTTCTTAACAACTTCCTAACTTAAAGTCAATCACAAACAGTTTATCTAATCTGAGTATCTGATATTTCTGACTGATGAACAACAATCCTTCAGCACCAACCTTGATCTCAAAGTTATGGTACACGTGGGGGAGGAAGATCATCTCCTCTTCATCCCAGGACTGAGAGTCATCCGACTCGATCCTTCCTCTGATTTTCCATCGCTGCCGTCCCAAACGCACCACCACCTGGTCACGTGACAACAGGAACACAGCAGTTTGGAATAAAAAGTGTTTATAACTGGATTTAATCCAAAACAGAAGCAGAGAAATGCACAGAACTCCAAACATAACGACTTAAGGTGTAAAATCAGATTCCAGCCTGTGGTTTTGCTTTGTTTCACAAGTAAATATAAACTTAAAACTTTTTGATGCCATTAATCTATTAGAAACTCTCCTGTGTTAAACGTTTGCAGATCTTGGCAGCTCCTATAATTTCTTCTGAAATTGGGACATAAATTTGCTTAGTAGAAATACGCCAAAGCTGAAAAGCACTCATGTTTGTCAATCAAAAGTTTTGAGTTGGTTTTTCAACTGTATAGAAATCCTTGTATTTTGCAAAACTGCAACAGACACATTTTTTGGCATCAAACAAGTCACATGATCAAAAACCAGATGTTGCTACTGACAGAAACGCAGAAGAAGATGACAGGAGGTGGTAGGAGGAAGATGGTGTGGCGTATTTTTTAAGACTTATTCAAGTGGGGTTTTAATTGTCCTTATTTAATGGAAATATCGCAACTGAGAAATTTAGTTTTTTGACATTAGCAGAATATTGACAAAATTTTGTACAGATTTGTAATGGAAACTCAGCCACTGATGAAATGCTGCGTCCGAGATGCACTGCAGAGCGTTATTGCAGGTCCTTCCCCCCAGCTGTAGAGCTACATTCACACCGTACATCAGCGTGACCCAAATCCCGACTTTCACAGCAGTAGAAAGGATATTTCTGTTATACTCCATTTTAAATCTGTCTGAAATGATCATTTTTCTTTGAGCAATGTCATTTTATTGTGTTGCAAAACACTCTGATCAACTGGTTTTAAATTATTCTTCATGAATAAAAATCACTTGACATCAACAAATTGACACAAAACGTGAAACTTTTGACTCACTTTCTTCTACATTCACCAACTTTAGCGCTAATTTCAAATTGAATCAGAGGGAATGCAATCTTTGCAGCTACTTTCCACGTTATTATTGATCATTATCTTCCCTTTAAGCCGGTTGGATCCAGATGTTCAGGGTTTTAGGGGGAATCTCACCTCGTATTGGTCTCCAGGGCAGAGCCGAGCAAAGCCGATCAGTCCTGTAAATAGAAACGTGTGTTTGGACGAAGGACTGAAAGACGATGCAAAGCCGATAAACTGCGATCTGCTCCGGGACTCACCCTTCATTTTGATGTGCAGCTCTCCCAGGAGGATTTCCAGATCTCCCTCCATGGTCGACATGTCCTGAACGGAGCAGCGGCAGGAAGGAGGAGGGAAAATCAGGAGGTTCAGCTTCATTCTACACTTCGTTTCAGCGTATAAACACAGTCAGATGTACGTGCAGGAACATTTGTATACAAAAAAATGATTGCAGTTAAACACTAATGTCCATATATGGAAAGAAACATTGCAGCCGTATAATCGTACCAGAGTCACAACACATCAAAGACAAAACTCAATTATTTTTTACGAGAATTTATGTTTTTCTAGCTGAAGTAGCTACTTAACAGGACAATTCTTTGCTCAATTCCTCTCCAGAAAAATCTATAGAAAATAATCACAACAGCCCTGGAATCATTCTAGTTGCTTCCCCCAAAGTTTTAAGTTTTTCTAGAGCAACAAAAACAATAAATGCACATTGCATGCATTTCTTTCTACGACACAAACTTGTTAGACTTTTAAGCTTCAGATTGACTGCTTGGTTCCTATGAACGCTTTGCATGTTTGTTCTACCAGGAACAAACCATCAGCAGTACCTGCAGGCTGTGCCGGTGACTGCGGCCGAGCTCCAGCAGACTCTCCCTGGAGGCTCTGGTAGACGGGGACAGAGAGAAGGCCCTCTTCATGTTCACCGCTCCCTGGCACAGCTTCCACTGAACGCAGTACGTCTCGTACAACTCCTCCACCTGCAGAGGCAAACAGGAAGCACCCCTCAGTCATGACGGTTCAACAGCACATGGGTCTTCAAAAGCTACAAAAACATAAAACATGAACATCTAAAGGGGAATTTATGAAGCAAAATTCACATTTTGCACATTTTTATTCTTCCATTTGGATGTCTGTTACTTTTAAAAACAGCCCAAGTGCTTAAAAAAACCAAAAACACATTAACTTGTGTTTCAGCAACAAGTTCATGTTTATTGGTGTTTGGAAACTGAGTCATTTCAAAAATCTGCTTAATTTAATGCCACAAATCTGCAGGCACTGCCCCTGGCCTCGTAACCCCAGCCCGTTACCTAGCAACCCCGTGGAGTTCCGCCCATCACCTAGCAACCCAAGCTGAGTTCTAACACACTTATTGGGCGGGAACCAGTCTGGCTACTTTTTAACACACTTGTTTGGAAAGAATCAGCTTTGGCCAGGTTGTTAAAATCTGGGCTGTTTTTCACAACGTTTAGCAGGATTTTAAGGAAAAGGCCAGAGGAAAATGATTTTGAAATACTAGTCATCGTGTGGCAGGAAAGCACAAAACGGTCACTAAAATGCTGAGCGACTAGGCCTGTCACGATATTTTGCTGTTACCTTTAAAAAACAATTTACCTTGCTCATTTGAAACTCTAATCGTCGGATGTACCTCTCCAACGCTTTAATCTCCTGTGAAATCAGAGTTTAAACCACACCTTCATTTTCTTCCTATTTACCAGTAAATCAAAATACCAGGAAGGTAAACAAGATGTGAAAACTTTTTTACCTTTTCCAAATCGTATAGAAATGCCTGAAAGTGGGAAAAAAAAAAATCCATTATTTATTTTGTTGCCAACCACACAGAAAGAAGTGGTTTGAGTTTTTCTCACCAGTCTGGAGTTCCTCTTGGTTTCTCTCTGCTGTGACGACAGGAGCTCCATCTCTGTCTGGTGAACCTCCAAATATTCCCTGCACACAAAACAAGTGAAAATCTAAGTTGCACACACTACGACGTCACAAAAGTCATTCAACAATTTAGTGATTACATTTCAGTTTTGTTAAAGATCTTGTTTCTTGTTCAAGGACATTTTACCAGTAAATTGGCAAGTGAACAAATGACCTTTTTGCTTTAAACGCACCGATTAGCATCCAAGTTTCTTCATGGGGCTATTAAAAGGTTCATGAAAATTACTTAAAATCGAATTTGTTAGAAAAGCCAAAATTTGCTTGGGTACTTCGTTAAAACTAATTTATAATAAAACTTAGTGAATCTGGTTGCAGATTAGGAAAATCAGAAGCCCCAAACTTAGATTTAATGCAACTCCTACAGCTATGAAAAATGTTTGACCTTTTGAGAGCGTTTGCCTTCATTGTTTTGATGCATTTAATGCTAACAGTCGCGCTGCCAGGAACAGCTTCAGCCATGCATGTGACTGATGCTATCGCCACCTGCTGCCACAGTTTGGACATTGCAGTTTATTTTTGTTAAAATTTTATCAGACTTATTGTAATGAGATTAAATCAACCAGTTAAACACATAAAATATTCTGTAAATTAATGTCTAATTAAATAAATCAAAGTTAGTGTAAACAGCTGGTCGTGTTTCTGCTGTTGAATCATAACAGAAACATCTTTGTTTCTTCATACTTGAGTCCGCTGCGGAGAGCTTGGAAAACCCTGTCCACCTGCTCCGGCTGCGACCAGGTGGCGGCCGACCCGCGGCGGGGAGAGAGGTGCATTCTGGGAGGTTTACTTCCTGCTGTGGCTTTGGAGCGGAAAGAGCCACGTATTGAGGAAGACCTAAAAATCAGAACAACATGATCAAAAAAAACAAACAAAAAACATTTAATCTGCAGATTTTCCAGTGGAAAACTGAAACTCATGAGGGTTTAAGAGTTTTAGCGTTTTGTGACGGTTGTGACACGTTTCTGTTTCCCATGAAAGCCTCAACATGATGGTTCCTGGGAGACGGACTGAAGAAACGCAGCAGGTTTTACTGAATGTTGCCGTTTGTGTACAGCACAAAAACACACAGGAAGAAGCCAACAGCACTGGGATTTTAAACATTTCACACTTGATTTTGGAACATAAAACCTCTCCGTGTCTCCTGAGGCGGGAGGTTTGCACGTCTGCGTTTGTCATTAAAGCGTTTAAATTATTGACTGTGTTCTGTGTCTGTATTTTATCAAACAAGTTGCCTTGTTGCTGAAATATGCTATTCAAATAAAGTTGATTGATTGAATCTGTTCACCCTCAGAGTGTAACTGAAAGATGGACAAATCAAACAGACCAACTACAACATGGTCAGAAATTGGCAATAAAGTTAATACAAATTTAATGGCGTGAAATTTCACAAAAGAAATGAGGCTTTAACCAAGTGAAACTCAAGAATAAACGTCTGAAATTTAAATAATTTGTAACAGATCTCATCTGTAAAAATTGCTTCTCGGTTTTATCACACATTTTCGCTCATATCAAAAACCATGAAATATTTGACCGTATAACTGTCATTATTCTCCTCGACCCCAGAGGAGGCATTTATTTGTTAATCAGTGTTTATTCCCAGCTAACTCACCGCGGCCGGCTGCTCAGCGAGCCGAAACCCGTGAAAGAGCGGCTTCTGTGGATCAGACCTCCATCTGACGGCGAGTTGAACCGCAGCTTCACCGACATCCTGCAGCACAACATTCATTTAAAGGGGGAAAAATGTCAGAGTAGTTCATATTCTGCATCACAGAAGTCAAACTCATTTTCACTTTTGGTCACAACATCAAAAATGTCCTGAAAATTTTTTTAAATAAACCAATTAAATTTGCTTTCACTCTTATGTAATTTAGCAGTATAGGGAAAAAACTGATTTATAAAATAGTATTTGAACAACAATTATCTTGAAGGATCAATTTATGTGACGCTTTGAGTTGAGAGGGCCGCATAAAAAGCTATGGTGGGCCAGATTTGGCCCACCAGCCTCGAGTTTGACACATTAAATAAAAACAGATTCCCGATCAACTCAAAAACTAAAGATGATCACGAAGTAAAAAAAGGAAAACAGATGAAAAAAAATAAGTTATTTTATTACAAGTAGTCAAATGTTTACTTGGATAAACTGAAGTTTATTAAACTGCCATGTTAAAAAAAAATTTACCAAGAAAACGGAAAAGATTTTATGTTTTCCCAGCAAAACCTGAAAACACTTTCTGTGTTGAACAAACTGAACGCGTTAATTAAAAGCAGATTTGGGTTCAGTAAAATTAGCTTTTTATAAAAGTTGCTCAATAGGTGTCTGAATTACAGTGAAATTGAAGGAAAAAGTTTCAGTAAAAGTTAAACGTTTGCAGAGCTGGGCCAATTTTGGGCCACATTTTTAACATTTCTGGTTTAAACCAACAGCTTTAACCTTTAGACGCAAAACCAGTAAACATTACCAAGAGTTTCCCACATTTCAGACCCAATCAATCTGTGCTGCAGAGAATCTGACCCGGTTTAAATAATTCAGTTTTGCATAAGTCGGGGTAAAACCTACAACTTTCAAACGGATGTTTAGCTCTTTTGGGTCTAATTGTTTCTCATTGGTCTTGTTTATCAAAGCTCAAGTACAGAGAACCAAACTGGAGTCAGATGATCAGGAACAGCATCTCTGGATCACATTAATGCAACAATACGGGAAAGGAAACATAAATATGTGACCAAACTCAAGGTTCTGACCCGGTTCTGCAAGTTTGCAATGACAGAAATGCACATTTTAAATGCCTAACTTCCCAGAGGTGATTCTTCTTTAAAATTAAAACAAAGATTTTTTACTTTTTTGTTGCGCTCTACTTTCCTCTCAATTAGCCAGCGTCCATTTAAAGAGCAAAATAAAGAGGCAGTGAAAAAAACCAACTAAAACCAAACAGAAATGTGTTGACAGAATGTTTGTTTGATGGAGAAACTGTGATAGTAACGCGAAAAACAGAAGGAGAGACTTTAAAAACCTGAGAACAGAGAAGTAAATTAAAATGCAAAGTGGAATTAAGTCAAAATCTGCATTTAATACACTAAATGTTTTACTTTGCATGTATATAAATAACATTCTAGTAGAAAAAGTCCATGTCCAGAAAACAACAAGCTGCGTAAGACAATCTGTTTGACATCTGCTCACTTTTTCATGTGGGTCTTTGCAGTTTGGTTGGAACCAAAACAACATTAAAACTTAATTATAATCATATGTTTTCCCTCTAAATGAATCCAAATCAAGACTTCAAACATATTCCAGTTCTTTAAATGTCCTGCAGAAGATAAAACACTTAAAACCTTGGAATAACTGCTGAAGCATAAAAAATGTTAAAGGTTTATGTGTTTTATCATGTAAAGGAATGAAATAGATTTCTGCGATTGATGGATTTTTATAGAAACGTGATTTTGCTTCCAGATGGCCGATAATATGGAGATGATTTGTGTGCATGTTGAGTTTTCTCATGCATTTTGTTCAACAGAAACGCAGCATGAATTTGTCCCCCGGGGTTGGACTGTTGCAATCCTGCAGGAGGATCTGAACAAACATCCTGAAGTTCCAGCTTTTCTTTTTGTGCAACAACTTCAATGTTTTAGAGTTTAAAAGCAGATAAACTAAATCAAGGTCATCCAAGAACAACATTCTGGCAGGAATGGCTCATGCTGTCAATGGAAGTAGGTCAGAGAAACCCAGCTCGTAGTCCTGACCCAGAATCTGAGTAAACTCCGGACCAGAGGCCAGAAACGGTTGTCAATACTCAACCAAGTCCAGTAGAGATCAGAACCGAACTTTGTTCAGATGATTTATCGTTTTTAAATGAAATTTGAATTTGTTCCGACTGAACATGCAGACAAGCGAGGGATGGTGCAACCAGGTAATAATTCTTCAGAATCAAAACATCTTCCTTACTCGAATGACATGTTTTCTTGTCTTTCTTGTTTTGAAGACTCTCAAAGGAACTGTGCATCGTGGTGCGCCACAAAAAGTCAAACTTTCAATTTGAAGGTCAGAGAAGCTACTTTTATCTAATAACACAATATTTTTCTTTCTGTTCACTTTTTAATCAAGAGTCTTTTTAATGAGCTCATTTGTTTAGTAAAAAGCGCAGTGTGGCTTCTTTGTGCTTCTCAAAAGGAATTTGGGGATTTCCTGCAAACCACCCCATGTGGTTCTGAATCAGAGCAGCACAGACAGGAGGGGCGGAGCTGCAGAGCGTCACAAGATGAAGCTAAATTAAACTGGAAGACAAAGACACAAATGGTAAAAATATCAATGTAAACAGTTACAATTTGGAAGGAAGACGAAGGTCAGTAGGACTTGATTTATCCCCGAAAACGAGTTGATGTGGCAAAAACAAAGCGTTCAACATGCCGACCCAACCTCAGCAGACACAGCTCAAGATGTTTCACTGAAATTAAGTGACAGAGCAGCGAAGTGTTTGCACGAAAGCACGGATCTGCAGAGGATTAAAAGGAAAAAACAAACAAAAAGTATGCAGCAGACGCCTCCAAAATGGCAGCAATAAAAGGATCTGATACATAAATTCTGTGACTCTGTGAGCATAAAATATGGGTTTTGGAACTATGGAGAGATCAGAGATGCATTTACAAAAAGTCAATTTTTCTAATTAAACAGACTTTAGATTGACCCATTAATCAATAACTTGCATTTCAGGGATCACGAAAACTGGAAATAGTTTAGCGATTTAAGAATTTTGCCGATTTGCAAAAAGAGAAATGAGACATGAACATTCCTCAGGTGATGAAATGTGTTGCTGGAGGGGGGCGGTTTGTGTGGTCCTGAAAAAAAAATTAGCTTTGACCTTTTACTGATTTACAGGGTCCTGCATGGTGTGGAGGTCAAAGGTCAGGGCTGTGTGTGTTTGCCAGCGATGTGTTCGCAGGCGTCCATGTGTGGTTGCCGCCACATGATCAGTGCGTCCCTTGTGAGGCTCTGCTGCACGCTAACGGCTCCAGACACAAAAGCCACTAAAACGGAGGGAATTTGGTTTCTCTGGTGTTTTCCTTCCTCTGTCTGCAGCCGTTAAGTTGTGGCTTCAGCAGACGCATTAGCATTTCTTTCATTCAGTCTCCTCTAATTAGCCTGATCTCCTATAAAGTCCCTTTTGTCGACTTCAAACCGTTTTCTCACCATCTTTTGTCCTAAAAAAGAAGAAAGAAAACCATTTCCAAGTCATTTATAATGACTGAATGCAAATATTTACTGAGTCCTTGAAGCAGAAAGAGATTGCAAGTCATGTTTCCCAAATATTTTTCAAAATCCTGCAAGAAAGTCCATGTATTTTGTTCTTTGATTTTTCTGTTTCAAAACAAAAATCACACAAGGCACTGACTTTAAAACCTGAATGAAAGAAAAGTAAACGCAAACCAAACTGACTTTTACTTAACCTACCTAAATCCAAAAAATATCAAAGAGTTTCTGAAGGTTTCACCAATTTAAGACCTTAAAAAGTCTGAATTAAGACCATTTAAAATCTTTATGAATTGAATTTAAGACCAGTAACTCCACAGAAAGGTAGGAACTCCATTCAGCCAACTGGTAATACATTCACAAACAAAAAGGAAGTTAGCAGCTTGTTAGCGGTAGCCTCAACTGACTCGAGTCACAGAACATGGAAGATGTCTGAGTAAATAAAAATACATAATATATTAGTCTTGCCAAGACAAGTTACTTATGTTAAAGTTGGTCTTTAACATATTAAGGACTAACTTACTTTTTAAAATGTATTTAAGACATTTTAAGGTTTTAGTTTTGGATGCATGAAGTTTTTCAGGACGCAGCAACACCCGGATGTAGCAACAAACATGCTAATGTGCTAACATGCTAAATGAAAAAAAAACAACACTTGAGACCATGACTTGGGGTTCCACCATTAAGTCTCAAAAATTATAAATAAAAGGCATAGAATAAAAAATGTTTTATTCTTGAAATTGTTATTTTTCTAGTTGAATTTTAAAACAAAAACTAAACTTTTATTTTGAAACTGAAAAACCAAAAAATTCCCATAAAAATTCAAAACCTTTATTTTTATTTTATTTTTTTTAATAGTGGCTCTGAAATCCAGATGATCGGCTGGTTTCAGGTTCAGATCCAGTTTTAGCGCTGAAATCATGACTTTCTGCATTTCTGCATCACTAGAAGCGCTCTTACTTCATTTACAGTTATTTATTTGGTCTGAATCTCTGCAACACAAACATCCTCCGCCATCAATTTGTCCACAAAGATTTTTCAGCAGGCTCATCCAGGGGCAGCCCGTCTGTGAGAAGGACCCCTCATCTGAACCCAATGAAACTTATTAATTAAATCTGAATCTCTGCTTTTAGATCATCTCAGACGCTCTTCACCTCCAGTTCAGGGCCTGATGAAACATGATTCGCTGGCTCATATTGGAGGAGGTCAAAGGTCACAGCTGACTCCTGGTCTCTGGGGTGAAGAAATATGTTGTTGTAGATGGAAACTCGTACGATTCGTCCCAGAGCGCGTTCAGCAGGCCGGGCTTTGTACCGTAAGCTTTAATCTGAATTTTAAAGTCTTTCCTGTAATTTTTTTTACCTTTATTTTAGTTTTATTTGTTTACAGAAGTTTTTGTTGTTGAAAACTCAAAATGTCAGAGAGTCGGCAGCTTTGGGATGAGTCTGGATCAGCGCTTATCCGGGTTTCAAGTCGTCAACGGTCAGTCAGCCGGATAAGTACTAAATGTTTGGTATAGACCGTCAGTTTATTTTTTAACTTATTAAAAAGATTTAGACTTTTTGGAGCAAAATCATCACATAAAACATCTTACAGTAGAAAATATTGTCAACAACACAAATTATTCGTCTTTAAACATCCAGAATTTTAGCATCGTCTTGCAAGCTCCACACATATCCAGTTACCGTATTTTAAATCAGCTTTTAATTTATTAAACAGAAATGACTAAATTTGCTTCTTTTCTTATTTTTAGAAAATAAACATTTTTCATTTTGGTTTCTGCAAAACCCTTTTTACGTTTTGTAAAACAAAACAAATTCCCAACAACAAATCTGATTATTTTATTTAATTTAAAAAAAGAAAAAGTGTTTTTTGGCCTTCATGTCCTTTTGACCAAAGGTTTTCATACGTCTACATCAACCAATACAACATGGATGTTCAGGATGTTTCACCGTACATTGTGTTTGAGGCAACAACCTGATCTTGTGTTTTCAGACCAAGTCAGTCTAAAGATTAAACAACTAAATCTCTCTCAATTTATTTACATAAACTGTTTTCTCCTGCAGAATCCATCTCTGAACATCCAAACATCTCAGACCGAACCAAATGAATTCCTTTTGTCCCGTTTTCCCCCCCAACACAAACAACTTTCCACCAACATCCATCTCCGTCTCTGAAGATGAACGTGCCAACGCACCACAGCGACATCCGTTTGAAAGTCGATAGGGATAATCCTTGTCTGATTGTCTACCAATAAAAATAGAGGAAAAAATCTGAAAAATGTTGAAAACTTTGGAATCCAGTTGTGGATTAAAACCAGATTGTTTGTGTTTATCAGACCAACTTCCAGATGCTCAGAGCTGCTAACATGAAGCTGTTCATGTCCAAAGTTTGGTCCGATTTCAGTCAAAACATCTTCCATCCTCAATGTTACCTCGTTTTTCTGCTCCGTTTGTAATGATGTCAGGGCTCAGAGGGTCACTTTGGTGTCACTTCATCCTCTAAAGCTGCAAAAAACAAATCAAGAAATTACACTTTTACCTTTCCAAAAACCTTCTCTACTTCATCCTGGCATTTTTTGGTGCAAATGAAATTTAGTTGTTTGTGTAGAGTTTCCATTGAAATTACATGACTAACAAAGTTTTTCCTGTATATATATTATGTTACACATAAGGTTTTTTGACATTGAAGAGTCTGAGAAAAATATGAGGTGCTGGGAAACTTAAATCTTCCAGAAAATATTTATTACCGTGTTTTTCACCCAAAAGACAGGCAAACTAATTTTACTTGAAGTTTTATATTTCTGACGAAAATGCTGCTGAGATTGTAAGATGATGTTGGCTACAATCTTTTAAAAAAACAACAACAAAAAACCGGTTGATTGTAATAAATTTAAAAAACATTGACAAATACAAACTGCACACATGTAAGAACAATTTCTCGACCGTTTTTAGATATACCAAACTTTACTTGTTTACTGTAAATATGTTCATCAGCTGATGTCATTTTCAAGTAAATAAAACACGTCAATACCACTCTGCATCTCAAAATCCCCATTTTTAGCATTTGCTACTCCTGTAAGATTAAAATCAATAGCCAACACTAGCAGGATAACAAGTGACACTAATGATATGTATGCTACATATACAAAGTACCTTAGAAAATAAAGCATCTTGTTTTGAAATGTTGATTTTGGGGGCCCCAAATGAAATTTGCCGATGCCCCCAAAAAGCTTTGGACCGGCCCTGTAAACATTCATAACCTCCAAATCCCAGATTATTTTCTACTCGAGAAAAAGTAGAGCATCTGTTCTTCCGCTGTACAGGAATAGCTGACAGCTGATGAAGATTTATTTGCCTTTTGGACACGAGGAGCAGGATGAGGATTGCAGAGGAGAAGCTCTGGGTTTGTAATCACAGCGACTCTCTGCAGTACAGCTACCCCCTCTGCATTAACCTCCCGGAAAGCTACAGCTAACCTTTGCCCAAAACATACTGAACGCACAAAACACAATGAAAATTTAAATAAGCCACAAAAAGCAGGTTACATATGTTAACGGTTTCAGTGTTTTGGAGCTAGACTGGCCTCCCATCGTCTCCTACGGCTCATTTTCTGTTGATAGTTTGTCAAATTTGTAATATTTTGTCACAGTTAAATCTTTATAAATAAATTTAGGATAAAAGCAGGTTCTCAAAGGAAGCAACTTCAAGTAGCCTTTAGCCCAACACTGTTACATATCAGCATAAATGATACAAACCTGCAGATTAATTAGCATTTACAGCTAATTAGCCTGTTAGCACATGTCTAACATATTAGCAGGTAAATGTGGGGAAATGTTACTGTTTTTGTGAAAGCAAGTCACACAAGTCCATTATAACATTTTCTAGAGCATGTAGTGCTAATTAGCATGCTAAACTAAGAAATGACGTAAACATTTCTCCTGTGTTTTCTGGAAGTTCACAGATCTGACCTCTGATTATCATACTGACCAACAAGCTAATAGCTGGAGCTGCAAAGCTTGTTGTTTATTTCTGTACGTTAACCACAAAGTAGCTCACTAACATTCTGTTCAGTTATTTTAACCACCCTGAAACACTTGCTGCATAAATTACTCTGCAGTGGACTTACTTGATTTAATACACTGTAGGATTTAACAGCGCTTGGAAGAAATGACAGTTGCAGAAAATGTTTTACACAACGCTCCATGGTTGTTGGGATATACCTGAACTCATTTGTAATGCTGTGATATATCACAGCATTTCATGGGAAGACCTGATGGGGTAAATAAAAACCTTCTCTTACTTTGACATGCATGCACGTTCTTCATGACGGACTGTATAGGAAGGGCACCAGTTGGACTAAATCAGAGGGAACTGATATTTTGCCACTTGTTGAAATGTGATTTAGAGCAGAAAACTTCTAAATAGACAGAAAACAGGTGATTGAATCTGTTTTTTCAGTCAGCTGATTGGTACCTGGCTGCTCACCTGTTCCAGCTCAGACCTGTCATTTACTCAAACCATTTCAGCTGCCTTCAGCTAACTGTCACAGTCATAAACTTTTGTTTATAATCTGCATTCCTCTGCTGAGCACAGCTGCATATGTTACTGAACTGAGACTTATTTATTTGATTCATCTTGAAGAATTGAGTTCTTGTGTTTATATTCAGTTTGTGATCCCATCTTGTTTTAATATTCTTTCTCTTGGACCTTTTTAAAAATCCAAAGCATAAATCAAACATGAACGAAGCTCCATTCCTCCCCTAAATCTAACATCAGGCTCCATAAACAGGAGTTGTGTCCAAGAACCAAAGTTTGTATTGTTACATATAAAACAGCTGGGCAAGCCAGCAGATCAGCACTTTTTAACATCACCATAAATTAGAACAGTTTTAAGCATAAATAATAAGACATAAATAAACTGGATCACTGTTGTGGGACTTATTTTTAAAAAGAGACTTAGATGGCAGATGCTGCAGGATGCATGGAAACTAATGGTTCACAAAACTTTAAGCTACTTCCTTAAAGCTTATTGCAGCATCTGGAAAAATCACACGTGGATCTGGAATAAAAATCTGCTTCAGCTGCACAGATTCAACAGAAATCACAGCTGTTACTCTAAACCCAAGCAGTGCAGGTGGGTGTGATTATGTAAAGATGTCAGGAATTTGGGAATTCCCTAATTCATATTCGGACCTAAACTCCATTCAACTTCCTTTAACTCTGCAGTTTGGATAACAAACTCTTCGGATGATAGGAGGCAGCTTTGTGTCTCTCAGAGTCCAAATGTGATACAAGACAACAAGAACGAACAAATAAAAAGAAAAAGGACAGAGACAATATACTTAGCTGTAACAACAAACCGGATTTCAGATTTAAAAACACTTTTGGCTGTTTAATTTCATAACTGTAATTTAAAAAAACATTTTACAGGAAAATATGATTTTTGTTTTCAAGAAGAAACAGTGAAACTTATTGTTTTATCCCAAATATTCAAATGAGAAAATTAATTAAACAACAAATTACAGTTGAAATTAAAAGAGCTTTTGGAAAAACGTTCAACTTCTGAATCTTATTGTTTTTTTTTTTTTTGTTAAAAGACAGAATATAGTTTTTATTTTGTTTTATTATTATTTATTTTTAAACTCTGGTATATTTAGGGTCCTGATCCACACTCCATTCCAGTAGATGGCAGTAATGCACATCTAAACGCTGCTTACCAACTGCCATAAAAATGAAGGAGAAAAGACTCCATCCTCACATCCTGGGTAGATGATGTATGCTAAGTGCTACAAAGCTAGTGCCAGTCATTTTTGCCCAGTTAGTAACGTTCAGGCCCCTCAGCCACTAAACACTTGGTCTATTTTTAGAAACCCAAATGGAAGTACAAACATGTGCAAAATGTGAATTTTGCATAATAGTTCCCTTTTAAAATCTACAAGTCTTGGTGTGTTATAACTGTTAAAGTTTATGACAGGACACACAGAAAACAACTGAACAAGCATGTTTTGTCAGCACAACTTGGTTTTGCATTGTTCCAGCTGAACAAACCACAGAACCTCTGGGGATCGTTGGAGAACCTCAAACCAGCAGGCAGCCCTGGTGGTGGGAGGCTGATCATTCGGACTTGTTTTGTCTCCATCTTGTTTTTTGTTTCTATTGCTGATGTTTGGCCCAAACCGGCTCATCAACACAGCCAGTTTGGGCATAAATCTTTCTGTACACAGATTAATGTACAGAAACTAAAGTCTGGAAAACTCAAAGGACTGAAGCATTGCTGCAAAAAACAGTGGCGGCTTTCTGATGAATCATTCTGCTGAAGGGGGATCTACACTGTTAGATTCAATTCAGTTCAATTCAAAAATACATGATTGACCCCAAAGGGAAAATAAATAGATTTAAATGGATTTATTCAAAGGTTTTGGCTTTTTGTTTTTGGTGTACTGGGACGTTCCTGGAAGCCCTGGGAGGAAAAAAGGAGCTTCATGTTTGAAACCTTTTCAAAAGCTACACATGTTTTAGCAGTTCAGGTTTCTGCAATCTGTTCTTATTTTGTTTTTAAGTCACCATTTGTAAAACGTTAATTTTTCCATTTCACATGACTGACTTCACTTGTCATAATATAAGCCAATGAAAGGCCTGTGTGTCTATTTGAATCTTCGGCCGAGTGTGAAGTGGAAATTTTCTCCTCAGTCAGGTTCGCAGTCCGGAGTCGAGCCAGAGAAATGAAACGTTTCACCACGTTTAGCCGTGTTGGTGTACAGGTTGTCTTTCTGAGCGAAGAATAACTTCTATTAAAAAAAATCAAAAACAATTAATCACCTGAGTTAGTCTCTTCTTGATGCCAATTAATCTGAGATCACTGATTGAAATTTAAGGTAATGTCAAAGAAATGAAGCAGCCATTTTATAGCAGTAGAACTGACTGACCAAATGTAGCGGAGTCCCACTTGGGTTGCTAGGTGACAGACTGAGGTTGCTAGGTGATAGAGTGAGGTTGCTAGGTGACACACTGAGGTTGTTAGGTGACAGACTGAGGT
>VMRN01000037.1:1186673-1197009 GCA_010277015.1 Poeciliopsis turrubarensis | reverse complement strand
CACACACACACACACACACACACACACACACACACACACACACACACACACACACACACACACACACAGACTCGGTATTCACACATGCTGCATCAGCTGGCCCGTTCACAGCCTCACCGACACATGTGAGGCACAGATAAGAGCAAAGAGACGCTGGCATCCTGTTTATGCTGCTCCACTCCCTCTGCACACGCTCGCTCCAGCAGCAGCTGATGATCGGATACACGGCCGTGTTTCTGCTGCGCGTCTGCTGCGACCGGAATGAAGTTTAAAGGGGCAGCATTATGTGTTTTCAGGCACATGGTGCCATTTCTCTGCTAAATCGGGTTACTATGTTACCTTCAGTTGTTATAAAAATGCTCTATATCAAATATGTCTTTAAAGAAATTTTACTTTGTAATCAACGCCTTGAAATTGGGCCTCTGTCTCTTTAAAAACTCCTGCTCTTTCTAAAGCCTTTCACGTTTTTACCAGCGCTGCTCTGAGAAGCAGCTCCTATAATGAGCTCACATGCACCGGGTGTTTGCTAATTGCTGCTGGCTAGTCTGAAGGAGCTGAGTGGGGAGAAGCTATATCTTGAAGGCGGGGCTAGGTCCAATCAGGTGTTTTACACAGCTGATTGGTTGCCATGGAGACAGAGTAGTTAAGGATTTCTCAAACATGCATGAAAGAATCAAGACAACACTCTGGGAAAAAGTCACAACATGACGGAAAGGTAAAAAAAGAGTCGGTTTTAGATTATACTGCCCCTTCAGATTTTCCACTTGTCAGAAAGAAAGTTTGGGTAAACAGCTGGAACTGATTGTATTCATAAATAACATTGTTTTTCTCAATAAAGCAACTTTTTACTCTTAATTAAGACAGTTTTTGTGGTAAACGTCCATCTTTATTGGATACATTATTTTAAAAAACAAAAATTCTCATATTCTGTCTTAAAAACTTTTGATAAAAACAAAAACCAAAACATCAAAGGTTAAATTTGAAACAATATTAATCAGATGGCTCATTAAATCAGTCAAACAAACTTGAACTATGTTTGGTTTCATGTTTTTAGAGCAAATTTACTCATATTAATTATTAAGGCACCATTGTTGAAATAAAAATCTTATCCCCCCCTCCCAAATAATCATAATTTCTCTAATTCTGTCTTTTATTTTTCACCTCATAAGTCTGAAATCGAGGCTTAAGTCAAATTACCTTTAGAAAGAAAAGACACAGGCTGCAAATTTGGTTAAAGCAATAAAAACATAAACTTTAAAAATTAATCACACCAAGTTATATTAAGGTAAAAGAATGCAGTAAATGTTTTTTTTTTTTTTGCCTTTTTTGATGTAAATATATGTTTTTATGCTTCAGAAACAGAAACATGTTTTCTCTCTGTAGCATGATGCCCTCTGCTGTTAGCTGCTAAATGACACACATTTTACCATCAGACCAAACTTTGTTTTTCATGAAAAACCAGGAAAATGTTTCAATTTTGTTTCCGTTTTCTGTTTGTTTAGATCAGAAATGAGTCAGATTCACCAAGAGGCTTTCTGAAATGAGCCATCAGTTGTAAATGTCATTAGAACCACATGTTTTATTTTTAGACTTTGTTGCTGTAATCACTTCGTCTTCATGCCAGCGATTCCCAACATGGGGGCCCCGGCCCTTTAAAAGGAGCACGAAGAAGCTCAGGGAGGATCCCAGGGTTTGGACGCAAAGACAGAAATTTACAAACTAAAGTCCAGGTGAAATTTATTTTGTTGTCATTTATTGTTATATTATTTAAGTTGAACATTAAAATAGGTGAATCTCAGAATCCCAGTTCTGTGCTAATCTACGTCAAAATCCAAATGATAATCAAACATCCTTGGGTGTCAACTATGTTGCCAGTATGTGAAAATAATCTGGTGGTAAGATTTGTAAACCTTCATATTATCCACGTTCAGAGATAAAGTTCAGAAATTTTCTGTTCAGAAACCGGACTATTAAAGTTGGCCTTCCTCAAATGTATTTACTGATTTGAGCTTTAAGACTAGATTTGCCTGATGTAATATCAACAATTTAAATAATTATCATTCTTTTTTATGGCACTAATATTCCTCCGTAATTTGAGGCAGTGTGCTTTAGGAGTCCTGACTTACTCATATTATCTACAGTTTAGTTATTAAAGAAATCACCAGATTTTCATCAAATATTTGCAGTTTTTGGTAGAGAAGATAATTTGCTATCCTGATAGTTTTCTTAGTGTTTTTTCTGCAGCTAAGAGTAAAAATGCCAATAAAACTGAGCAGCTGCTCATTTAACCATCTGATAGTTTTGATTACATGTTGTAAAAGACAGAGTATTTAATGGTCACCCATGAATCCTTCTATTTCACCACAGGCTTTTAAAAATGCTAATATTTCAGGGTGGAGATTCTGTCGTTTCAGGATTCAAACATTGTTTCTTAATGGAAATAAATCCCCAAACCTCAGAAAATTATCCTGAAACTTTTCAAAACAACAATTTGCGGCAAATGATTTCTTTGAGAAATAGTTAATATTATAATTACTTGTCAGTTGGTACATAGAAAGCAAACACTACAGACTATCAGAGAGCGGTATTGATTTACAAAATAACCAATTAGAGAACAAAAATCAAAAAGAAAACAAAAATAAATTAAATGCAAAAGACAAAACTGTTCAGCATATTCCTCTGAAAAGCATCTGTCTTTCTCTGTCTGCTGTTGTTTTGAGCACGTTTCAATCCCCTTCCACAGCAGCGCCATGGCGACATGCCCAAGACTCGGCGCATCAGCATCCGTTACCGTGGCAACAGCCGTGGACCAGGCCAAGGAGCCGACACGGTTCCCCGAGAGCAGCTGCAGCAGCTGAGCAGCATCTGTCTGCACTGCTTCATGACGAAACATGGCCGCCTTCACTGCCAACCTGCTTGATGAAGAAACACGAGCAAAACTCGTCACGTCATTATTTTACGGTAAACGGCAGCGATGCAGGTTCACGTCGTCACTGTGGAACCTGCTGTCCTGAAAAACTAAACCAGAGTTTCAGCTGCTGGTTTTCACCGTTTAAGGTGAACCAAACATGTCAAACAGACTAAATACGTTACATTTTGGGGGGTAAATAGAGACATTTACAGAGGAAGCACAATAAATAAAGTTAAACTATTTAATATAATCAATAATCAAAGCAGGGCTGCTATGGATTCATCAGTTATTCTGAAGATTGATCGGTTAAAAATGGCCACAATCTGCAGATTTTTCATACAATGTTAGAAATACATTAAAAGATCCAAATAAAGGAATAATTCAGTTCCTTTTTTAAATACTAAAACATTTAATGACGTAAAACCCAACATTGGCCTTCATTTAGTGAAAGGACTTGCATCACCAGCTCATTGTTAAGTGGTTCATAATTCAAAAGGTGTTTTTTTCAGAATTCAAACCACATGAATTTAAAACTTATCCAAAACTCACATGCTCTGAATATGTTGTGCTTTTTCACCAAATGGCTTTTGAGTCTGTATTCTCCAGTTAAAGAATAATCATTACTCTTTAATCAATTTAGTTGATTGTTTCAATAAGCAATTAATCACGATTAATATTATTAGTCCTCCAGCCCTTTCATGTGGCCCTAGAGACTCCACTTTATCAATCAAATCAAAGATACATTTATCTGTTCACTGGAAAATTACATCAACAAAACTCTGCAGTTTTTCACGATTTCTGGATGATAGAAATTTGCGCAAAATGTTCAGATTTTTTCTCACTGCTGTGAGTTGTTTTTCAAATCTTTAGTAAAAATTGTCAAAATCGTTGTGTTGAGGTGATGCTAACGTTCACCTGCAGGTGGCAGTATTTCTTAATTGTCCTGCTGCCTCAACAAAAGTTTTCAAAGTCAAAAATTTTCGATCTTAGAAATTTAAAAGATTTTTTTGTTTTTTTTCTAACATTTTTTTGACTTTTCAAACTTAAAATTGTCTTTTTTTTAGATTAATTTCTATTTCTGAAATATCTCATAAATTTTGGCCTTTTCAAACTCAAACTTTAATTAATTTTTTTTTAATTAATGTAGATGTTTTTTATGAGTTTAATATTCTGTTGTTTATATGAGCACAAATATTACAAAATGCCTTGCAAATATTTCTAAATTGGCACCACAAAATCAGACATTTTTATTGCAAAAACTCACCAAAACAAACATTAAATCCTGGAGGGACTGATCAGTGTGAAAATATGCTCAAAATAATTTAATGTTACAAAGTTCTGATCAAACCTCAGAAACAGTCATTTACTAAAATTTCAACGGTTTATTGTTGTATTTTATCACAAGCGGCGCTTTGAGAACATTTGTGGTTGTGATGCGTCCCAAATTGAAAATGAGTTTGACTTTCCTGCTGCAGAGAGTAAAAATAAAGTAGGCCACCAGGTTGATGCTCAAAGCTGCAGCAGCCAACTAAAAATACTGCAAACATTTTTAGCATGTGAACATGAGAGCTCAACTTTACAGGTTTAGCATGTTAGCTAAAGCTGTAGCTACAACTCACAACCTCATGAAGCAGAAAACAGAAACTTTATGGACCCTTTTGCTGGGATCCCTCCATGTTTCCATAGCAATTCCTGTTATTTTGATAATAAGGAACAAATCGAATCATATTTTTACCCTGAAATATGACTCGTTATACCCGGAAATTAACAAAAGTTCAACTTTTGGAGATGAAGATGCGTTTTTGTAAGATTTTATGAAAAGGTATTATAATTAATAGCATGCCCCATTTGCATTTTGTGCAAGTTTTGCATAAATATTACACATGTACACATGTTTTAAACATCATAACAATCACCTAAAGTATTTAAAATAAATGTTGCTTTTTGTTATTTTAATAATCTGGTGTAATGAATCTCAAAAATTTTGTTCAGGCAAAGTTTTTGCAAGTAGTTTGTGACTTTGTAGGAGGAACTTAAATGCAAATTTCTGATCCAATATAATTCTTAGACTGAACAATGGGATTCAATTGCAGGAAAAGACAGAAGGAAAAGCAACATTTACATGAGATGTATGTTTAAAGTAACAAGTCAAGTCAAAACACAATGTGCTTGAACATGTAAAGGATTACTTCAAATGACATCTGCAGTTTTTTATTTTCCTCCTTAAATTTCAGCAGCAGCAGCATAAAGGAGCAAATAAGCAGAAATGTCAATGTTATACTTCTCTTTACGCGAGTCATGAGGGACCTCATGATCCGAAGATGCTTCAACTTTTACTTTCTGTTTTCTTTCTGTCCTGATCAGTTCTTGATTGTTTTCTTATATCGTCTGTTTGTTTGGTTATTTTCACTACATGTGTTTCCATTCACCACATAGCTGCACAATTTGACATTTCCAAAATAAATTTGCTGAGTGGAATCACCTCAATTTAGAAAAAAACTCAAGTTTTTTTTATACATTTCAGCAATGGAAACTTTTTTGTCGTTTCTTAAAGGGGAATTATTTTGTATTTTGCAAGCACATAGAAAAAATCAACTAACTATGTTATAAAAATGCTTTAAATATCAAATATGACTTAAAAGAAATATAATTTTGCAATTTAACTCCTTGAAATTGGACCTCTGTCTCTTTCAAAACCCCAGCTAACTCCTGGTCGAACACCGCCTTCAGGAAGTGATCACAACATGGCTCCTCTATTGACCCGTTAACATTTTCACCAGCATGTCATTGAAGTGGATAGTATGATTAGATTCAAAGATCCACCAGGTGTTTGCTAATTGCTGCTGGCTAGTCTGAAGGAGCTGAGTGGGGAGGGGCTGCACCTCGAAGGTGTGTCTACGTCCACTGAGGCGTTTTGCACAGGAAAACGTCTCAGCTGAATAGTTGCCATGAAGATGAAAGGATTTCTCAAACATGCATTAAACATTCCAAGTTTGTTGTAGATGACATTATGACATGATGGAAAGACAAAAAAAAAAGTTGATTTCACGCCATACTGCCCCTTTAAAGATGTTTAAGCCTCTTTCTTGTTGTCACACAAGAAATAGGGAAAATAATGTTCATTTTGAAGGGAAAATAATAAGTAAAATTTATGTCTGCATGTCTTTATACCTCTATTTGGATTTCAACTGCATCTAAAAACAACCCAAGCACTTAAAAAAACATCAAAATTGTCAATATGTTAATGTTTTCTGCTGTCTGAAAAATGAGCTGTTTCAAAAACCCAGGAACCCCAGCTAAGCCCTGCCCATCACCTAGCAACCCCAGCAGAGTTCCGCCCATTACCTAGCAACCCCAGCAGAATTCCACCCGTTACCTAGCAACCCCAGCAGAATTCCGCCCGTTACCTAGCAACCCCAGCAGAATTCCGCCCGTTATCTAGCAACCCCAGCAGAGTCTGAGGGAAAAATAACTGGTGATTTAACTTAAAGCAAGTTTTTGGGGGGGATAATTTGTCTTTTCATGAATGAAATAATCAGACTACAACATTTTCAGCATTTTTTTTCTGATGTTAAAATTTGAAACATGCTCTTTTGTCAAAAAACAAAAAAGCCCAGAAGAAGTCGTTATGGTGAGGAAACAATTTTTCAGAGTTTAAACATTAGGTTTTAATCTCAAACCTTTAAATGAATGGCAGTGGGGTTTTGTTTTAAGCACCTTTAAAACCACAAAGCGAAAGAAAGGAGGAGGTTTGCTGCTGCATGGTGGATCATTAGCTCAGTAGGTGTTACAGCACGAGTTCAGACGACTACCACTACAAACACAAACATGCAGAAATAGTTTTATTTGGTTGTTTACGTGGACGTCCTGCTGAGTTCTGTGCTAGAGGAGGAGGAAATTCAAAAGGAAACTCTCTGAACTAATCTGGACATTTTTGGGAGTGTGGTGAGCGGAAAAAAAAAAGGAAAAAACGGCGCTGGGTCTTCCAGCTCTTTCTGGGCTCGGGGCCAAAGCGACTGGAGGAAGGAAGGCGGGAGGCAGAGGAGGAGGGATGAAGTGGAGAGGAAGGAGAAAGCAGACAGGATCTGCAGGGATTGCAGGAGCACATTAACTCTTTCCTGACCAGAACATCTCCTCTTTTTTTAGTTTTCTCTGATTTTACGATTAAATTTTCCTTCAATTTGTTGAGTAAACCGTCCTGTTTACAAGAAAAACTGTTCTGTTGAGAAACTTTAGTGGAAATCAGAGTTTAGAGTGTGAAATCTGCTAAAAATCTGCAAACACCTGCTGGGTTTTAGCAGCGCTGCAGCAATTATGAGCAACTGTTTGTCCTCAATTTGAGAACAAAGGAAGAGGAGATGGAGATTTTGGACGTAAAAATATGGAGGAACGTTTGACTATTTGACTATTAACTAACTATTATGAACTGTAAAATGTTAGGAAACAAGCAAAAAAATAACTTTGAACAATGGTGAAAATTGTTCTTTATTAATAACAAATATCAAACAGAAACATCATCTCAACACTGCAAAAACACAAAATATTACCAAGAATTTTTGTTTTATTTTCTAGTACAAATATCTAATTACACTTAAATAAGGCACAACTAACTTATAATTTTAATTATTGGTTCAAAACGAGCTCCTATATATTTATGAAAAGTTACTGCTAAGTTAGTTTTGTCTCATTTTAAGTTTACTAAGATTTTAGAACAAAATTACTTAGATTTTGTGTTTTTTGCAATGAATCCAGTGACCAACTGCAAAAACAAAACAAAATCTTCCCAAATATTTTTGGTCTGGTTTCTAATGCAAATATTACACTCAAATAAGACAAAACTAACTTATTAGTAACTTTCAGCAAGAAATAAGAGTTTGTTTTAAGGCAAAATGTCTTAATATTAATTTTTTTATTAATAATAATTCACTTATAAGACATTTTTCTCATATTCTAAGTGAAATAATCTTCCAGTTGACGTTCAAAAAATCCAGGACTGGTTCAAAACCTTCGAGGGCCCCAGAGTTTCATTTGTGGGCCCCCCACTCCAACATGGCAACGTCAGATTCTTCATCATTCCTAAGCTACTTTATGCAGCAAGTGTAAGGTTGAAGACAAACTGCTGTTTTAATTATTTGTCATTATTTATTTATATCAAAGAGATTTCTAAAAACAAAAACAATAAGTCACCAATAGGACAAGAGAAATGGTGAATGCATAACCAAGAACAAAATAATTATTTTGTCTGTCAACATTTATTTACTCCTATTCTTTATCTCAGTTGAATAAAACACATCAATTATCCACTCAATACTTATCAGAAATCTGTGATTAAAAAACATGTTAACCAACAATTATATTATTTTACATAAAACAAAATGATTACCAGTGGTCTCAAATAACAGGACAAGAGCATTTACTGATCCATAACAATCAGCCGATAAACAATACATCTACAGTCAACAAGATCAATAACTTATATTTCCCCAATAGTTGCAACAGCAGGAAGAATTGAATCGATTACGTACCAACAATAAAAAAATTACAGAAATTGTTTTTCCATGTTTAATATTAGTTAGTCGATACATTATGTTAAATTTATACATATATTTTATCATACTAGCCTGATGCTCTTGGGGGCCCTCTGGTGGAGTGGAGGTCCTTTGCAGCCACTTTAACTTAGTTTTGTCTTATTTTTAGTTAACTAAGATTTTTGCATTAAACTGGACCAACATTTTTTTGGATAAGATTTTGTTTTTGCAGTGCATGCCCTGGGAATTCATCTTCAAACACCACAGTTTGGTACCTAGTTGGTATTTTCCCACAATATTTTGCAATAAATTAGATCAGGACAACTAAAAAAATCCCCAGTTTCTTAAGTTGCTTTTCAAACAATAAATTTGGAGTTTAAATCCACATTTAATCACAAGTTGTTGTTTTTTTCCTTTCCTGCATGTTGCAGCTTTTCCGTCTTCATCCGGAAGAGACCCAAAACGCTGAAAGTCGGGTAAACATCTCCAATGGCCGCCATACTAATTATGTATGCAGGGACGGCGTCTGCAGGAATCATTTGCTGCACTGTGACTGCAGCAGCGTTACTGTGAGTCTAACCTCAGCTTCACATTCAACTTTCACTGTTTTTATCTAATATTCTGTCTGCAGTGATTCAGTTTCTCCCTCTGAAATCCTTCCACCCATGAAATTCATTCATTGATCTCTGTAGTTGTGTTTGATTCTCCAGTGGAAGTTTGTTTTAAAATGTGTTTTCTGCAAAAGATAATCTGCTGCACTGAAAAAATTTACTAACGTTGATTCAGCTGGAGCATGTAGATATTTAAAATGATAAAAAGCACGTTTACTAACATTGCACAGAAAACCAAGAAAATAAAGCAAATGCAGAGTAGTAATAATAGCAAACCAAAAGAAAAAAAAAACATTTACGTAAAATTTTTGGTGCAGTCAAAAACCAGTGAAATAACTGAAACGTATATCATCAACTGCATAACTCCAACTAAAACAAATTTAGCTAATATGAATAATTGTAGTAACACATTAACAAAAGAAATTAAAGGGACAGAATCATGTAAAACTGTTACAATGTTGTTCCTTCATCACCTTTTGCCGCTTTTTTTGATTATTTTATGCATGTTTGAGAAATTCCTAATCTCCATGGAAACCATCAACGTAAAACACCTGTGTGGACCTAGAGCCGCCTTCACAGCCCATCTCCTCCGCCACAGAGCTCCTACAGAGTAGCCAGCAGCAATTAGCAAACTGCTGAGCTCATTATAGGAGCTTCTTCTCAGTGCAAAGCTGGTAAAAACGTTGTTAAAGGGTTAACAGAGGAGCCATGTTGGGATGAGTTCCTGAAGGCAGAGCTTCATAAAGACCAGGAGTTTCAAAGAGACAGAGGCCCAATTTCAAGGCGTTAAATTAAGAAGCAGTTACCTGATTATGTGCCTGGAAAATGAGTAACTGCCCCTTTAAGTAAATATAACTGAAACTATAAACAGTAAAAATCACATAAAAAATTTATGTTACTGAAATTCTCAGTAGATGTTACTGATATAAAGAAGGTCGAGCAATATAAACAGTTAATTTTGTTTAGTCGAGAAATTGTTTTCTCCACTCATTTGTTGCTGTATTATTAAGTTAAACACTGCGGTTGACCTTTGGTGGTTACCGTAGCAACCGCCGGTAACAGACAGCTTTTTTCTGTTGCTGTGTTTAACTGCATATATTCTAGGACTTTATTTTCAGACCTAAAACTTCAAATGAAACAATAAAAATCAGAGATCCGGAGCGTCTTGAGATTCATGGACAGAGCAAACATTTGATTAACTTTGGGGCTGGGCAATAAATTAATACCAGCAGACACATGATCAATATCAGATAATATGTGGCAGCCATGTTGGATTTTGATGCAAA
>VMRN01000037.1:1149023-1186663 GCA_010277015.1 Poeciliopsis turrubarensis | reverse complement strand
CACATCTTTCTGAACTCTTAAGAAACTCCAACATTGTTCTAGAAACTCTCAATTTTAATTTTTCTATTTGAACTCAAAGAATCTCAAAGTTTTTCTGAAATATTTCAGAGATTTGTTTATCTAAAAATTTCAGAATTTTTTTATTAACAAATTTACAACTTGCTCAGCTGATATTCTTGTTTTTTTTTTCTAAAAAAATCTCAAAGTTTCAGTTTTTTCTCAAACATTTTCAACTGTTAAAGTTGAGAAATTTCAAAGTTTTCCCCAGAAAATTTCTGATTCATGAGTGTCACAATTTTTACTTTTTTTTTTCTTGGATTTCTTTCTTTTTTTTTATGAGTTTTTAGATATTTTCCAGAATTTTTTTTTCTGGAAAATTTCTGAATTTAATCTAAAAATTTCCCAGTTTTTTTATTGCACATTTACATCTTGAGCTCAAAGACGCCAACCTTTTTTTTTTTTTTTTTTTTTAGAAAATATCTGACCCTGATCTAGAAACCTGTGAGTTTTTGGCGGAAGTTTGCTCCATTTTTCCTACCTACATCCACCGCAAGCCGGAGCACCGACTTCCAGCGGCTCCAGCCCCGCAGCCAGGCTCAGCATCCGGGAAGCGGAACCCGGAATGCCGCTCTGCTTTGCTTCCCTTCCGCCCTTCAGACCCGGCAATGATGGAGCAGCAAACAGCGACATGATTGGTGGATGCAGCAGGCAGCGGCGGAGAAATGCAAACCCCTCGGCTTTGTTGCATTAGAGGGGGAAACGCCGGATCCTGCGGTGGGAAGCGGACTGGATCCTCCCGCAGCTCTGCGGTAAGAACAAAACCCAGACACACAGCAATGCGATTCAGTGAGAAGGGTGGAAAAAAAGGAAAAAAGAAACAGCCCGGGGGTGCCGCGATAGCTCTCAGACAAACCCGGCTCGGCTTGCTTTGCGTGACAGCTGCGAGACCAATGGAAACATGCGGGAAGCCAGCTGCGCTAAAGGCTGCAGCCAATGGAAAATGTGAGATCCGGAGAGCCGAGGTTAGGCTGGCTGCAGCAGCCAAACTTCCCAGTGAAATTTAAAAAAAGGCTGTTTGTGTTTTGGCTGCTGCAGAGGCCATTTTAGGTAAGAACCGTCCTCTAAGTTGGGGATGCGGGGGGATGATGTTTGCGGGAGCTGGAGCCCCGCATCCAGGCTGAACGCGGTGCGGGCTGCTGGAGGCTTTATGTGGATTAAATAGATATTCCACTCCTCTTTTCTCCCTCCCTCCCCATCCCTCTCTCCCACCCTCCCTCTCCGTTGCGTGCTAATTTTTTATGCATTTTTCTAAACTGTCATGGCGATTTTGTGTCCTTGGAAATAAAAAAAGCAGCGGGCGCCTCTTTCCCTTCGCTTCTCGGGCTCGCCGGGGTGAGACTGCGGCCGGGAGTCCGGAGCAGGTGAGCTGTCCGCCGGGGGGAGAGGCTTTTCTCTCCCCGGGAAGACGGAGTTTTTAGCGGCTGTCCACACGTGTAAAGGAGACAGGCGGCTGCTGGGATGTATTTACAGCAGCGATGCAGTGACATTACAGAAGCTAGCTGTGAGCTAGCTGCGGGGGCTAACACCAAACAGGACTCTCGGTCTCCGTTTCTCCTTTCTCCCGGTTTTATCCGCTGCTTCTCCGTCCCGGTTTTCGGTTCTCCTCACCGCCAACTTCTCTTCCCATCCTTAGCCAGCTCTCCCAACTTGTGGCAGCTAGCCGCGTTAGCCCCCGCAGCTGCTAGCCTTCGTTAAAAATGGGTTTGCGGACGGCTAGGCTCTTATTAGCCTCTTAGCCTCCTGACTCATTACAGCAGCCAGGTGTGCGGGAGAGCTCCCGCACACCTGACCAGGTGTTGGAGACAAAGGATGGCAGCTGAATGCTAACACACCTTACTCCCGTCTCAATGCGTGCAGGCAGGCATATTTATGTTATGTTACATGCTGCTAGTTATCTAGTTTTTATTTTCTATTGTGCATAAATAGAGAAAAAAGCTGGTTTTCTATTTGAAATGTTTGTATTACTGTTATGGACATGGCTGGAAAAACGTGTCATGATCTAAGCATTTCTTATCAGTGGATATCAAGAATTACTGATGAGTTTTTTTGGTATTAAATGTGTAAATGCTGCCAAATCAGTGGCATAACCTTTCCTGTTTAGTCACAGTTTTCACTCCAATCCATTGTTAACCAGTTAGTGGCAAAACCTCAAACTGCTGCTGAACAAGTGACGCAACAGGTTGTTGCCAGGTAACCAGAGTGAGTGAGTTGCCAGGTAACCGAAGAGAGAGTGAGTTGATGCCCCTTTGCTAGTGTGCCGCTTGTCTTTCCTTTGCCTACATTTGCCTATATTTCCCAGAATGCTGTGCGGGGTTGGATCAGAGTTCGATTGAATCTGTTGATAAACATCAATATATACAATTTTAATAGATACAATATTAAAATTGTACCTATTGATATTTACCATGTGTCTGTTGCGATTTATATTATGGATTTATTGCCCAGACCTACTCAGAACTGATATTTACCTACATTACTTATATTGTGCTAACATTTTGACAACTTAGAAAAAAATGTCTACACCGCTCACTTCTCCTGTTCTTCAGGTAAACTACCCACAATCCTCTGCTCCATCACCACCACTGTCACATGACAATTGGCAACTTCCTTGCTCCACCTCCAGAAACAAACGGCAACAAGGTGGAAATAAACGTTGGAAATCTTATATCGGCCGATAACAATGTTGATGCCGATATCTTGTATCATATTTTCTAGATATTGTCTTTTTTAAATCCAACAAAAAAAGAAGTATTCTCAATTCTTCCACACTCTAGTTGTATCCTTCATGGCTTCTAAGCATGAAGCTATTATACAAAATACATTTTTGTATTATGGCTGTCAAAATAAGCAATAAATTAATTGATCACATAATAAATTAAAACCAATAATTTCCATTTCCATGATGTTTCGTCTTTCTCTCTTTCTTCTAGAAACTGGATGACAAAAGCCTCCACTATATTGTTTTGGTCTTAAATCATCTTTTTTTTTTTTTTTGCTTAGAGAGACTTCATAATTCATTGTATTTGTTGCTTATTTATTTTGTATACCTATGTCTTCCAGTTCCAATGTTAAATGTACATTTTCCACCAAAAATCATAAGCAAAACAAGAAGCAACTTGTTTCTTCTTAAGACTGAATGGCGTCCCCACAGCATGGTGCTTCCACCACCCTGTTGTTTTTTTCTCGCAGTTAGCATGGCACATTCAGGGCGTTTTCCGCCACTGCTTGTGAGCGGTGGAAAACTTGAGGCGTGTGGCAGACAGTTGTTTTTAATCATGCAAAACCTTCACAGAAGCCAGGTTTGTGGAGTGCATGAGTAATAGTTGTCCTTCCAACAGATTTTCCCTCAGGAGCTGGAACAGTAACATTTATTTATTTGTTTATTTATTGTCAATGGGCTGGAAACTGTGTGTTTTCAGAATCATCATTATAAAAGTCACAAAAATTTTGATTAGAATTACATTTATAAATATATAGGAAATAAAGTGCAGAATTTCTATAAAATTTCCCCCCAAATATCAACATCACATCGAAGGAAATATATCTACACTTGATTGCAAAAAAGTAGTTTTTCTTTAGTTTAAAATCTAAAAACAAATAAAATTAACTGATTTTTTTTTACTTGACATTAATGGTGGGTGTTTATCATTTATTGAATCATTTATTATTTATAGTGGAAAAATTCCTTATGTTAAGAATTTAAAATTATCGTCACAATAAATTTCATATAATCAAAAAACTTATTAAAATGTTATTTTTACTCCAGTTTTTTTTTTTCCACAAAAGCATCAATGAATTTCAGTAAATTCAAAAATATAATTATTACTATTTTTAATACTTGTCCAGTGTGAAACTTGAAAATAGAAATATATTTAGCATTTATGTGCAGTTCAGTGATATAAATCACACTTCTTTAAGTGTCCTGAAGAAACTTATTTTATTTTAAACAGGAATGTGTTTCAAGAGCAGCATTTACATTTGTGGCGCTGCGACATGCGGTTCCTTAAATAGTTTTATTGTTATCACACTAGGAGTACAAAATAATGGGATAAAATTCAGATTCCATATCGCCTACTCCTACTAGACGTTTTAAAAAATTATAAGCAGTGTTTTCACAGATTGTTTAACATTTTTGGCTATAAATTAGTTTTATTTAGCTGGATTGAGGATAAAACTGGCTTTTTTTACTTTAAAAGTTGCAGACCTCTGGCCTAGTCAAAGACCGGCTTGCTTGAGGAAGTGTGAATGGATAATCAAACTGTGGTTCACCTAAAAACTTAAGTCTCTTTTTGATTAAAGTGAACTCTGGTGCCGTTTGAATGGATATGTGAACAGCAAGTGGACTGGAGATCACTCCAAAGCAGAAAGTGGACTACAACACAGGGCATTCTGGGTAAATATAACCAAAACAAATGTGCTACACTAGCAGTAGCTTTTACCAGAGACAAGAGAAATCCTGCAGCTGCTAAAAGCTGATGCTACTCCATTTTTATTTACATTTTGTAAAGAACGAAGTTGCGGTCGTCGTCTTCTTCAGAGGTTTCTGTGTTAGTTCCTTTAGTGGTTCTTGTTGCAGCGCCACCGCAGGCGAGGAGGAAAACAGGTTTTCCGAAGGTTTGGTTGGTTTGACTGGTTTTCACAGCAGCTGGAAATCTAACAAATGTTTCAATTTTAGAGCTGAATCGATCAGAATATACCACGCTACTAGGTGTGAAAACAACCTTGAAGACAAATTAAAATCTTCCGAAATGGAACATAAAGTATTTTTCTTTCATTACGCACCTTTTCTGTTTTCATTTTAATTTAATGGTAAATAGAAACATGCTTTTTGTTCATTTTTAAGGAAACTATGACCACAAATGCTTACACTTAATGCAACAAATGTTTTTGAAGAAAGAAAGAGTGACCCAAATTCAGTTCCTGTTGCTCAAGTGTTGAAGACAAAAATGTGTACGCCTCTTTTTGAACTAGGCTTCTTTTCCCCAAATGGATCTAATTTAGGGATCCCATTTCTACACCAATCAGACGACAAATCACAATAAATACTGTAGCATTTTTAATGAGACTTATTTTAATATGTAATTTGGAAACTTGTAGACTTTGTTTAAATCAAGCTTGTAAATGTAATCATGTTTTAAAAAAGCGCTGAGTTCATTGATGTGAGAACAGTTTTCAACAGAAAGCGTAAGGATTAGCAGATGTTCTCTGTTTCTGAATCACACGTGTCTCTAATATTTATCAGATTTTTACCATTGAGAGCAAAAGTGCATCTTTATTAGGCCTGAGCAGCCGAGCATTAGCAGTCCAATGCCTCGCACTAGTGGCAGCTCTGCCTTTTCCATTCAGTAAGCAGATTAGCCTTTTATTTATTAGCCATGTTTAGTATACTTAATGGAGCAAGTCATAGTAAGACGACATGCTAGTGATACCCCACATGTCACTGACAGCGTGTAGGCTAATATTAGCAATTTGGATAATTTTAGCTTCTACACGAATGTTTGAACACTGAACAGATTGCGTTCATGTTGGTCAACAAAATATTGATACCTCAAATGCTACTAACTGCGTTGTAGCTTACTTTAGCATTGATGCTAAGTTTTAGCACAAGAACGCTGGGTTCCAACCGACAGTCACGCTTTGGCAGGCCCAGGGCCGGCCCAAGGCATAAGCAAACTAAGCAGCCTCTTGGAGTCCCAGAGCCACTAAGGGGCCCCTCAGTGGAGCTGATTTTTAAAATTTATTCTTAGTAATAATTTCGATGTCATTATAATATCAAAAACACACAATTTCACTATGAAGTGATTTGTTTTTATAATAATATATATTTGATTATGTTTGTAGAAATTATTACTTTATTGATAAAAAGAAAATAAATACATTGCTCTTGGGGGCCCCTGGTGGCCGCAGTAGGTACCGCATGCTTCGGTATCATGAGCTGCATCCGAACGTTAAAGCTCCGGTCAGAGGCTAAGTTAGCAAAACAATGTCTCAAAAAAGGACTTATGCTTCAGGGAGGAAGAAAAGAAAGAGGAAAAGAAAAAAGCCGAGATAAAAGTTTGTTTTAATGAGCCTTGGTAATGTAATGTAAATGATTTGTAAAGCTGCTAATAGAAAATTAGCTTGATAGCGACTTTGAACGGTCCAGGTCAACAGTCAAACATTTATTCTCGGGTCTTTGTGTTTGTATGAAACTTTGTTTAAACTTTAAATTGATTCTCATGGTGGCTCTGAATATTTCTGAGGTGTTTCATAACGTTTGATAACAATAATTTAAACTTCTCAATGTTTGACATTGTCTAGCAAAATGTTCTTATGTCAGGCTGCATGGCTGCTACATGATGAGCTGCTCTATGCTGTAGATGGAGGCATGATGTTTGCTGCTGATCATTTTGTGGCTAAAGGAAATATTATTTATACATCAACTTCTAAGTTCTGTTAAAATCATTTGAAGACCCAGAATCAACCCGGTACCAATCCACATTTTCAGGGGAGAAAGACTCACCTGCTATAAGTTACATCTTTAGCTATTGGAGTAACGCTAAAGAGAAATGTATTTAATCAAAGAACGTCATGAATGTGTGTGTAGAGCTGCACCGATTGCAGTTTCCTGGCCGATCCCTGGTTACCGATCTTTAAAAAGCCTGACCTGCCAATTTTAATTTTGGCTGATATTAATTTTTTTTGTCTGAAATGTCACTAAATGTAGCAAGAAAGTGACTGAGTCGGTAACAGTGAATGTTAATTATAAACCGGACCGGACCTGGTGGGCCGGTCTGTCAGTCAGACCTTCACTGCAGAGCAGAAAAGGACAGAGGCTGATTTATAAACCTTTACTGACGAAGATAAGATTCTGGGATAAGATGAGATTCACATGTAAGCATCAGCAGATCACGATCCCCCAAAACTAAGGAAAAACTTTCCCCAGAAATCAACCGGTCGATAAATCAGTTGGCCAATAAATGTATCTTATTATTCATGTATACAATGTAAACAGCGCTGCCAGAGATGCAGTAAGTTTACAGCAGGTGTGTGAATTATCTAATGATCGGGCTGCTGATTGCAGCCGGTCCACAATGTCAGCAGAACTAGAGGCCCCTAAACCACTTTTCACTGAGGGCCCCATGGAGGCTAGGGCTGGCCCCATTTAAATTTCTTCAGAAATGTTTTAGTTTGTAATTGTGCAGAGCGGCGAGGAGACGCTGGCGAAACTCAAATCATCTTAACACCAGTATTATTGATAGTTTCTTTTTCTGTGGATTGTAGGAAGCAGATATGTTTCGTCTCATACTCAGCATGAGCAAAGGATTCCCTGACAGAAAATATCCATTTATTCTGTTTACGAGACAACGGACGCCGGTACGTTTAGACCCATGCTCGCCATCCGTCCCGTAAAATACAGACCCGTATTTGGCTGTTAAATGTTGGTTCCATATTGAACCCATTTGTTCCGTATTTGTATAAATGTCTGATGCACATGCCTATCACACACACACATCAACACTAAATGTAACAATAATGACCTCAATAAAACACAGGAAAGGCTGAGGTCAGCTAAATTGTCCCCAGAACGCAGCAGTTCGGTCAGTAAAATTTAACTGCACGATATTTTAAATATCCAGAATAAAATTATAAATGATTCTGAAATAAAAAACAGAGATTACAGGAACCATAACTAACATGGATTATGAAGCCTCTGTAAACAAAATTAGCCTTCAAAAAATATTAATCATCAGAATAAAAAATACTGAGCTAATCTTAATTTATTGTGATTCATTTTGATGAATAAAGATGTTTCTGCTTTGCTTAAAAAGCATAAGATGCAAAAAAATATATAGTTTTCCATGACTTTCAGTGTAATAACTTAAATAAATAAAAAAAATCCCACTGGTTTTATCAATTTCCACTGAATCACAGTTAAAGCTGCAACTTTTTTGAGTAACTTTCATAAAAAAGTTAAAAATATATTTTATACTGTTACAGTTTATGAGACAGAAAATCTGTGGAAAGATAAATTTCCTGCTCCGCTCCCAACTAAAATCAACCAATCAGAGCCCAGAGGCAGATCTTGGCACTGTCAATCACTGTCGTGTATGTGCTTCTAAATGGTGGAGAAACTTAAACTTAAACCGTTTATCTGCCGTCATCAGTGGATATCTTTCAATAATAGGAAATGAGACAAAGAACATTTTAGTATGTAGGAGATATGAGGTAGAAATGAGATTGTCAGAGGAATTTAGGAGCAATAAAGACGCGTTTAAATTAATAAATATATTACAGGGAAATTCAGAGAGTTAAAGTGTAATAAAGTTATTTCTTTTTCTGAAAAAAGAAATAACTAAATGTCTGATGCACATGCCTATCACACACACACACTTTTTCTGTTTTCTGAAAACAGAAAAAGAAATAACTTTTCTTTTTCTGACCAAATACGATAAATACGATAAAACCTGTATAAAATAAAACAGACATTTTGAGGCACACTCCATACCAGTAGGTGGCGGTAATGCACATGTAATGTTTCTTGCCAACAGCCAGTAAAAATAAGCAAGAAGAAGAAACATGTGTTTCTTATTTAATGAATTATGACATGGCTGTTTTTTTAGATGTTGGCCAATATTGACAAAGTTTTGTGCAGATTAGTGATGAAAACACAGTGGCTGAAACGGACCGGGCCAGTTGACACCGTTGTTAGTGGTAGTTAGTCCCCTGCAAAGCTTTTGTTTGTTTGCATGGTGTTAAAATGCAGCAGTGCATTTTACCAGTGGTCACAACATACAGAGGTGACAGAATGTGGTGCAACACCGGCTTCTCTCCTGGATCTGGTTTTAATTTGAGCCAGTTGAGTCACCGTCGTCTCTGAGGAAGGTTCTCTCCTGCCGGTTCAGGTCCATCCACAGGTTAGCTTGTTTTATGGGTCAGGCTAAGGTTCCCAAAGTGTGGGGCGCGGCCCTCGGGGGGGATGCAGTGCCATTGCAGTGGGGGTGCGGGAAGCGGTATGGATGAAAAAAACAAAACTGTTACACAGCTAAAGTGTTTGACTGAAAAGATGGTTTGTTTTGTTGCAACCTGAGGTGTGAAATAAAACATAATATTTATGTTGAATGATGTGCCCAGTTAATTTTGTTTTTCTCTTTGGGGGGGATTTAGTAGTAATCCATAGGGGGGCCCAGAAAATCTTTGGGAACCTCTGGGCTAACCAATGGAGAAAATTACAAACCAATCAGGAGCTCAGTTTTCAACAACAGGGAGTCGGATTTAAAGGCGGCCGACTCTGCAAAATTAATATTTTACAGTATTTTGTACTCAGGTTTATTTCACATTTCTAAGTGTTTGTTGTTTTTAATTAATTTAACCCGGTTTGCTGTATTTCTCCCTCTCAGATGGTTTCTTAATGTTCAATAATCAGATTTATCTGTTTCTGTTACAGATGCTGTGAACGGATAGAAGATGAAAATCCTCAAGAAGGACAAGCAGCAGGTTTGTATTTCCACTTTACTGAATTTAACCTCCAATTTGATACGAATGATCAGGTAAATCTCACACATATTCTGTTTAATCCAGTTTAACACTCAGTTAACCCTGGATTAACTGAGTGTTAATCCAGGGTTAACTATTTGTTGTGTGAATTTTCTGAACTAATTCCTAAAGCGGATTACGGGAAGTCATATGAGGGATGTTTTCAGCTTGGCGATGTTTGGATCCATCAGCTTCATTGTTTTTTGGATATTTTGATATTTTGATAGTTGCTCTGCTTTGAGTGACGCTTGTTTATAATCATGAGTCAGGCTGAGCTGAAAGATGAGTCAGAGTTTTTAGTGGGTTTTCTGGAGATGATGCTGCTGTTTCTTTAGCCAGCAGAGTCATACTCATCTTTATTTAGTGCTTTTACCGACCAGGTTATTATTTTATTTACTCATAATTATTTTTAAGACATTTAAAGAGGTTGCAGGCTTATGCACTACCACAGAGAAACAAAATGTATTAAGAAATAAGAAAACAAATGATAATTTATAAGATTAGCTACAAAGTTAGCTGTGCTAACCTTAAAACACTAAACTGGCATTGTAGTTAGCAGAAGCTAATGCTAAAGGATTAACTTCAATTAAAATTATAATTTCTCCATATCAAGAGAATTTACGCATTCTCTTGATAAATTTTAGTTTACGTTTAATTTAATTTTTTTAAACAATTTTTTTTATTATTTACAATTTTCTCCATTATCATTAAATATTAGTAAATTAGAAAAGAATTAAATGCATTTACTGTGTGAAGTTCAGTGGTATAAATGACCCTTTTTTAAGTAATTTTCTTTCTGAAGAAACTTATTTCAATGGGAATATTTTCCAAAACTTTGTGCCATGGATTCACAGACATTCAGAGTTAACATGATACCACTTTAGAAAAAGGTTCCCATCATAAATAGTTTATAGATATGTCATCCATTCTTCTATTAATGCTTAATATAGCATCAATAATTGTTTATTAAGCATTAATAAATCAATAACAACTTTAGATGAAATATATAGCAGATATATGTAATATATAAATATATAACAGAGCAGTTTCAATAAGAAACAGGCAGATTTTCTCTCCTTGCACAATAAACAGTTATTAATGAGTTATAATGTGCTTAGAGTGGAGTTAACATCTGTGAACGACTTTTTAACCATTTTAATATAAAGTGGGACCAAAAAAGTAAGAAATGTTTTTTTTAAAATAATTTTTATTATCAGAAAAGTACCACAAAAAGTTGGGATAAAATTAAACATTCATATTCCCACTTCTAGTTTACAGGATTTTCAGCTAATCTTCAGTTTTGTAGAATAACTTCTACAAAACTGTAGATCTGAGCAAAAAATATTAAAATCAAACTCAAAGTTTTCAATTCTTATTTTTGATCCTTGAACTGAAATTGAAGATGTGAAAAACGAAACCGTTTTGTTCTTTTTTTAACAGATTCAACAGATAACAGTTTCTGGAAAACACCCCAAAACATTTTCATTCTTTGATTAGTTGAAAACGGACGGATTGATTTGTTTTTGTTTCTCTGTTTGAGTCCAGCGCTGTTGAGTTTTTACAGTGCAAATCTGATCAGACTTTAGCTGGCGTCTCGTTTTGTGTTTGCACCGTTCAGTTGTTTATCTACCTGCAGCATCTTCAAACGGAGCGCTTATGTCATCGCCGCACAGCGATCTGAGCGTGGAAACGTGCAGAGACGACCGCCGCTTAAAACAAACAAAATTAATGCTTTTATGGCTCCTTTCTATCGGAAACGCAGCAGGTCTGTTTGTTCAAGCAGAAGCCGCTGAATTCAGCTGTTACTTTGCTAACATTTTGTTTGAAGCCTCTGGTCGTTAGAGTTTATATTCTTTATTGTATTCTTTAAGTATTTAGTTAATTTGTGGCCCTGGGACTGATGATAATGCTGCCCCAAACTGCAGCTCAAGAACAAGTTTATCCAAAGAAAATAATCAGCATTCACTGAAAACTTACTTTTCAAGCCATTTCATTAAACTTGGCTTGAAAGAAAGTGACCCAACTGCTGTTTTTATACTGAGAATAAATTTATTCAGTCAAAAACCACATGCCTTTCTTTTAATACAGCCAACACGCAAAATTCTTTTCTAGTTTTCGATTTTCATTGTTTATTTTAATTGTTATAGGTGTTTTTATACACCAGTAAGAGTGATGGTAAATACGGGTTGTCCAGGTTTTACCCAGAATACCCTGCGCTGTAGTCTACTTCCTGCTTTTGGTGCGGTTTCGGATCCGCTTGGCGTTCACATTTGCATTCGAACCGAACCAGAGTTCCCTTCAACCGAACTGAGACCGAGGTTTGGAGGCAGACAGATTTAAAGTTTTTTGTCTGGTTTTGCATTCACACCGGTGAATGCAGCCTTAAACAGTGATTTAATACAAACATTTGATGTGTGTTGTTGTTATGATTCTGTGTTTGTTTTTCTATGTTTAAAAAAAAAAAACTAAATGAAATGAACGCCTGAATGTAATGAAAAGTGCAACGTTTTGGTTTCATTTCCTGTGAGAAAACTTTCAGTCAGGAGGAGGTCAGAAGTGTTTCCTGTGTTCACAGATTAATTCAGTAATTCATTAATTCAGCTTTCCGTAGCGACTGTGAAAGGAGGTTCCAGCATCGATGGAACTGCAGTATTCATGGTCTGATTGTGAAGGAGAGACGGACTGTGTGTGTGTGTGTGCGTGTGTGTGTTTGGTGCTTTGTGAGGCAGGATTATTGATTCATAGCCGATGTGATTGCGGGCAGCCCCTCTCAGTCGTGTTTGCTCGACTTCTCCTGTCTGTCAGGCCCAACGCTGCAGCTCATCACCGCAGCCTGTCTGGATGTTTGACTCTGAAACCTGGGTAAAGAAAACAAAAAAAACCCCCAAGAATTTCAAATCAATGTTTCTGATCAGAGCTTAAAATGTGCATTTCTGCAAGATTTACAATGACGTATTAGAGACACTGTAGATAGAAAAACAGGAGGCAGTTTCTGCCAAAAACCTCAGAAATTTTGAGATTAATCTCAAAATTTATAGAAAAAAACATGGAAATTTCTAAGTTGCAAAAGTCAAACATTTGTGAGAAAACAATTCTGAAAATCTTGAGTCGGGAACTCAAAAATTTGCCAGAAAAAAATTTAACTTGAGATTAATTTCAGACATTTTCTAGAAAAACCAACTTTTGAATCTAGAGTTTTTGGTGGAAATGTTTTTTCCTCTAATATGTCATTGTAATTTGCAGAGTAAATAGCAGAATCATTTTCCTCTGGTGTCTTTGGTCACCAGGTCCGACCTGAGTTGACCTGAGTTGAGTCGGACTCTCACTGGGTGGTTTGGTTGTTTTCTTGGTGAAATCCCTTCTGACCTCTGGGGATTCGCCCTTTGACCTCTTCTCAGCCGAGGCAAAGAAGAAGAGAAGTGCTTGTTTGGCTTGTATTGCTTTGTGGAGGCTTGTTCTGTCTTAGTTTTACACACAATCTGGAAAAACGACCTTCAGTGTTTTTCTGAAACGTTGAATAACTTTTTCCTGAACGCTCTTCTTCAACAGCAAGAAGAATTGATAATATCAACATATTATCAAACAAATTCAAATCTTCTTGAAAATAATGGCAGAAAGGAAAGGAGTTTTGATTATGTTCCTTCCATCGCATCTGATGAAAATCCTCTAGATCAAAGTGTGGTCCAAAATAGAAAACAATTGATGACCCAAAAATGTGAGATGGCAACATCCCAAAGCTTCTTATGTTTTGAATCTTTAATGATGTAAAGTTTCATCAAGATGTTGATGGCTTCCTGCCATTTCCTGTTGGACTTTTTAAGCATCACTGCTTCTACTAAACAGCTTTTAAATCTGGGGTTGTTGGCACATTAAAATTATTTGGACGATTAATCAATTTATTCTCATGATTAATCGATTAGTCAGACAATTAATCAGTTATTCTGACGATTAATCAATTTATTCGGACAATTAATCACCTGTCTCATGATTAATTGACTTAAAAAATGGCACATTGTGCAGATTTTCATTGAATCGCTTAGTTTATTTTATACAATATCGGAAATGCATAAGAAAATCCAAAAACAAATAATAAATTTTCTTTGTTAAATAAAAATATAAGATTTTTAAAATGATTATTACTGAATTTGAAACAGGTGTAGCTAAAATGTCCCTTGAGGAGTTTTGGGGAGAACATATTTATAGACCAACAATGTTTTTCACCTTCAATACAAGATTTTCATATTTTTTGTAAATTAATAACTAATATCAGTGTGTTAGAGTTTATATACTCCAATTAAGGATTATATGATTCCTAAATTAGTTGACTATTTAAATAAACGATTAATCACGATTAAACCGATTCATTGTTTCTGCTGTGTTTTATGTACATGTATATAAATCTACATATTGTGAATTTTCTTCCCTAACTGTACCTCCTCAGCTGCACATTGCTTTTAATTATTTTGTTTTTTAATAATTTCTCTGTACTGTGCAGTTTGTTGTTCATATTTTTATATTTTCTGCTACCTTAACTTGCTGCTGTGACGTCTGAATTTCCCCTTGTTGGACAATAAAGCTTGTTTCTATTTTACTCTCATCTAAACTAAACTTACTTGTTACTATCTCTCTGTAGTAAATTTTTTATAAATAATGGTTTAATAATCGACTGAAAAAAAAATCACATGAAGCTTCTGACATCCAGTTTCACGTCAGAGGTGGACAAAAGAAGGAGTCGGTCCACGTAGATGGCTTCGAACGCGTTACCGTGGCGACCGCGTGTTTACGTCTGCCTCGTCCCGTATCCCAACAGCAGCGCTGGCACTGGGAGCCAGTTTCCATGGCAACAGCCTTGATACCCGCTCCTCAAACGGACTGACGATGAGGCGGCGCAGCTCGCCATGCGTGTGCCTGCGTTGCTGTTCATGTTGCCTCATTACCACGTCATGTTGTTGTTTATTTTAATTGTTGACCTTGTTGAGATGCAAGAGAGTTTTAAAAATATTTTTTAAAGTCTAACTCATTTTCAGATTTTAGTACTTTTGTTGTTTTACTGTACAGATTTGTGTTTTGATTGGTTATGAACTGGCTGCTGGTACAAAGGTTCAACTTCGGATTGAACAGTTTGAAACGTGGCTAGCTTTACAGGTGTGTGTGTGTGTGTGTGTGTGTGTGTGTGTGTGTGTGTGTGTGTGTGTGTGTGTGTGATGATTTATGATACCTGTGTGAACGTCTGTTTGCACATCTGCATGGGTCTCACGACACCAGGCAGTCACACTTTCTGCATAAATGCAGCCGTTCGTCCATCATCCAGCTGCTACATCAGATGATTATCAACCAATAATTGACAATTATGTTTAATTATCAATGTATTAATTTAGTTGAAAATTATTTTGCTATATTACTTGGACATTTTCTTAAATTTTCAATATGTGGTGCTTTTTTGTCACGTTTTTTGACCTTGAGGAAAATCCTGCTCCTTCCTAACATCACAGTTTGGTACAGAAGTACTTTAAAATAAACTTGTATGACAATTTAATAATTTTTATTTAAAGCAAGAAAGCAACATTTAGTGTTTAAGTTCAAGTGTTGGACACATTTATATAAACCTTCTGCTATATCGGTGCACCTTGTACTTCGCTGTAATAACATTCCCAGGTTGCTAATAGCGGAAAATGCTTTTTAGGGCTAAACAACAAATATACCTCAATATGCTTTAATACAGGTGTGTCAAACTCATTTTCGTTTTGGGCCAAATCAAGATCACGAAGGCTCTTAAAGGGCCGGTTGTGCCAGAATGTGTAGATAAAACCTGTTCACAAACTGTTAATATGTCAAGGAATTCTTAAAATTACATAATATTATTGAACATCTTTTCAGTCCCTTCAGGAACTAATAATAAATGTGACTGTTTATTTACTCGTCGTATAAATCATGGACTATCATCAAACATAAAATAAATTCTCAAGAAACTGGAGGGATTGATTGATATAAATTGGGAGTAAACAGATAAAAACTGCATTGATATGATCGATAATATAATATTCAATCACACTTAGTGTTTAGTCTAATCTGTGGAGGGCCACATAAAAAGCTACGGCGGGCCGGATTTGGCCCCCGGGCCTTGAGTTTGACACGTGCTCTAATACATCGGCCAAACTTTCAGTCTTTTTGGCCCAAACTGGCAAATTTAAACTGATGGGCCACAAATACACTAGTTCAATAATAACAAGATTTTTTTAAGAATGCATATATAATTTAAAAAAAAAAGTGTTTGTTGTGAAAAATTCCTTTTGATAAAAAAATTGTCTTGTTAGATAATTAATGATGTAGATAGAACCCGCAAACTGACAGTATTAATAAAAATGTTATGTTTATGATTTTATCTGTATATTGATGCTTCCATGAGAGCGTCGATTAATATTAGTAAATTCTAAAATATTGTTAAATGCAGTTACTGTGTGACATGTAAATCACATTTCTTTAGGTAAGCGTCATCGTGAGGAAGGGTGTTAAGTATTTGTCTGTAAAAACCCCTTTTTAAATTTAAATCATATTATAACATCATTCCCTAATCAAAAACATACATGATTCTGTAATGCATATTTGAGAAATCCTTTAATCTCCATGGCAACCATTCAGCTGCAAAACGCCTGGCTGGACGTAGCTCCGCCTTTGAGGCACAGCTCCTCCCACTCAGCTCCTTCAGACTAGCCCCCGGCAATTAGCAAACACCTGGTGGAGCTTCTGCTTCTCAGTGAAAGCGTTACTAAAGGGTTAATAGAGGAGCCATGTTGGGAGGACTTCCTGGAGGCGGAGCTTCAGATAGAGCCCAAGCTTTTAAAGAGACAGAGGCCCAATTTCAAGGCATTACATTAAGAAGTACATTTTCTTTTATTTTTTATAACAACTGAAGGTAATATAGTTACTTGATTATGCTATAAAATGGCACTATGTTCCCGAAAAACACATAATTCTTCCCCTTTAACCTTTTTTGGTTCAAGATTTTTTGCCACAGAATTGGTTTCTACTATTCTTTATTTGTGACAGCAGCAAAATCAAATCAGCCTCTGGTTCACACTTTGGATACCTCTGATCTACAGTCTGCTTTACTCTTGGAGATTCAAATTAGTGGGTCTAATTGCGTCTCAGTTAGCATTGCGCCATTTTTTAGCTTCCCAAGCTGCATTTTTTTAGATCCAATTTACGAAAAAATCAGCGAACAGGCTGATTTTGTTGTGAAAATTTTAACTTGCATTCCACAGAAAAATCCACGAATAGGTAAATTCACATTATATTACAGAAATAGTCTTAAAAAGCTGCTCCGATAATGAAAACCTTCCTGAATCCCTTCAGAATAGTTTTTTTTTTTTTTTTTAAATCATCAGCCATACTCAGAAGTTTCTGATTGAATATTCTTCATAATCAGAGAAACGAGCCGCTTCTGGCTCGTGTTCAGTGCAGATTTTCCTCTTTTGCCAAGCGCAGAAATGTGCCACAGCTTGTGCTGGTGACATTGGAACAGAAAACATACGGACGAAGAGCCGCCTCTCACTTCATGTGCAGATGGACGGCGCACAAAACAGCAAACAGAACACAATCTGACCCAACTGATTCGCGTTGGGGATTTTTTTCTTTGTCTCTGTTTCACATTTAACTAAAATTAAAAAGTATGTCACAAATTTTAAAGGTTTTTATTAGTAAATTATTATTGCTAGTGTTGATTCTGTTTGTTGCAACAACTTTAGAAAAATATTTGGATTTTTTTCCCCAGAGGTGGGAAAAGTAGCTGCAGCATTTAAGTTTTATATTTCTAAAAAACAATTTACATCTTGAAACATTTTTCTACAACTGACATTGTAAAAACTGTTGTGACAGTTTTCACAATAACAAATAGTCTATGAATAAATCTCTGCCTGCTCCTAGTGCCAACTGAAAACAACCAATCACAGCTAAGAGGCGGGTCTTAGCGCTGTCAATCACCCGAGTGACGCTCCTCTCTGTTTTGCTCTCTGCTATGATGAGCTGCCATCATAGAAGAAAAACAAACAATCTTCTTTACATTTTTGATTTGTATTCAGAGGCCAAAAATGAAAAAAGCCATTCCACACTTTGGGGACCCCTGATCTGGTTGACCTGAAGGGACAAAATTAATTCTTTGTTATTTTATGCAATCATTTCAGACCCATAACATGATGCCACCACCATGCTTGATGGTTGGTTCAGTGCCTTTAGGTTAAAAAGCCTTCTCCAATGTTCCTCATCAAATAACTCTGTTTGCTTCTTCTGACCGTGAAAATGTGGCGTTTCGGAAACTTGGTGGTTCCTCACAAATTTAATTTTCTGTTTATGGTTCAAATAAACTTAAAAATAAGTCACTTACACCCACAAGAAGAGTCTCTGAAGCCAAATATATAGAGGTGATGGAAATATGCAAAGCTGTCTTCACTTTGTGCAGCTGTTTTTATCTCCTGTTTCGTCACAAACGCGTCCCGGGATTTTCAGGGAGCAGTCACGAGATCGAGGAGACGGTTATAAAGTCCTACGCTCTCATGCTACCATCTGATGTTTGGCACTCTGTGTGTGTGTGTGTGTGTGTGCGTGTGTGTGTGTGTGTGTGTGTGTGTGCAGGTTTTAGCAGCTATTTAGCACAAAGTTAATCATCTGCAGCTCAGATGTTTTTATACCTGACAAAGTGAGCATCATCGTCACGGTGAAAATGCTCAACACGATGTAAAAAAAATCTTTTTTTTTTTTTTTTTTTAGCTATTTTCAGTGGATAGTTTATTCTTCACAGATAAATTAAGGTTGCTATATGTGAAGAAAGTATCTGTTGTATAAGCAACTTGTAATGAATGGAGAAATTAAATGTGTTTTATTTTCAGTAAACCTCACTGTATGTTAGTTAAGAAAAGAGCAACAAATGATTTAATTATTTATTTTTGTATTGTTGTAAAAGTCTGACTTTTTAACCATTTATTGCCTGATTTCTACTGGAGATCTCCAATTTGAGCAAGTCTTTGTGACTGAATAAAGACAATTTGTGACTCTAAAATAAGTGAATTTTGCTAATGAAGCACATTTTCAGGTTCAAAGTGATTTACATCATAAAAATGTCTCAAAGTAACCAATTATTAAACAAGCAATAAATATTACATGTTGTCAAATCATCAAGCTAATATTCATCAAATATGCTGGTCAATGCTTCAGTTATTATTAATCAAAAGCAATTAGTTTTTTAGTTTTGACTGTTTTGCAGTTCTGCATCTGGTTCTGATGCAGAATGCAAAACTAAATGCTGGATGAGTTTCTCTCCATTTTGCTGAGACATTAGTTCTTTAATCCCGGAAATGTTCTTCAGGTGACAGAAGGCTGATTTTCTAACCATTTTTATGTGACTAAAGGTTCAGATTAGAGTTCATTACTGCACCTGGATAAATTAAGGAGTTAAAATGTCTTTAAGTTCATAAAAAAAGTGAAAGTTGACCTTAAATTTTGTCATGGCACAACAATTTAATCATTTTCATTGCATTTAGTGCCTTGAGGTGGTTACGGCTATCACTAAACAGCAGCTGATATACCTTGCTAGCTAGCCAGCTTTTTTATGTCTATTTTGAGTGAAAACTTTTTGCAAGTTGGATGGCCGACGTTCGTTTTCACCAGCGGCTCATTTTTGCTACCAAATTGAACGATGCTAGGTGCAAAAAACCCCAAAAACTTTGAGCTAGGTGCTACATGGGCTAAGAGAGACATACAGCGCTTTGCGAAAATATTCGTCCCCCTTGAACTTTCAACCTTTTGCTGCTTTTCAAAATATCCAACAACATTTATTGGATATTTTAAACTTTTTTAACACAATAAAAACTGCTTGTGATATTATTCGGCCCCTTTACTTTCAGTGCAGCAAACTCGTTAACCCAAATTTCAATTAAAAGATACTATATTGACACCAAAGGAAATTTAAATATTTACTTTAAATTAAATCTCTTATATTTATTGTTTTTTCTATTTAAGTTCCTTCAAAGTGGCATTAAAAAGGTGTTAAAAAGTTTTACATTTACTCTGCAGCCGACTGAAATGATTCAAACTGAAATAATACAAACAGATTCAAAACATCTGTGTTTTTTTTCTCAGCGCTGTTGCCTCAGTGGACACATTTGAGCTCTTTGAAATCATCTATCTGCTGTTTATTGAGGCTTCTCTGCATGTTTGATCCAAATGGATTTTTGCCCACATGCTGCACTGACCTTGAGGTCCGCCTATCGGTCATGAATATTTATGACCGCAAGCGTTTATGCAGAAAACTGAGACAATGCAGCGTAGCGATCGGAGTCAGTCGGATGGAGTTCCTGCAGGCTGCATTGATCCCTGGCTGGTTGCAGGAAAAACTTGCTCCATCTTCTGCAGCAGATAAAGAAACTTTGCGGGTTTATGACCATTTCTGCAGCTTTAACTGCAACTTCAAACCGACTTCATCCAGGCAAACATTTTCTCACTGCAAACAACTTTTTCTTGCATGTCACAAACACTCCTGTTGTTGTAAACTATTAATAATATGAATGAATGAATTATTTTATTAATTATTCAGATGATTGACCTACTGTAGTAATATAATAAAAAAAATTAGTGAAGCTAAAGTTTATTTATTTCACAGTCACAGGTTAAGCACCATAATTTATGTTTAAATAACTGTTTGAAAAGGAGTTTGGCAGAAGTATTGATACTTATTTGATCCAGCACCGTTTCTTTTGTTTTACCACATAATTCGGTACTTAAGGAAGAAGAAAACAAAATAAAACGGCAAAAGAAACACGAGAGAAAATGCTTGTAAAAAAACCCCCAATTAATTTTCTTTTTCAAATAAGAAAACATTTTATTGTAAAATGATTCATCATGTTATAGTTACTCCCTCGTCAAAAACATACCCAATTCTGCAATGCATGTCTGAGAAATCCTTCAATCTCCATTGCAACCATTCCGCTGCAAGATGCCTGGGTGGACCTCGCCCCGCCTTCGCCCCACTCAGCTCCTGCAGACTAGCCAACAGCTTTTAGCAAACACCTGGTGCATCTGCTGAGCTCATTATAGCAGCAACATGTGAGAGCAACGCTGGTAAAAATGTATAACGTTTTGCTGTAAAATGTCACTCTGTGCCTGAGAAACACATAGAAACAGAATATTTAAGCATCCTGGACGTTTCTGCGCGCAGTCCGGCCTGGTTCACATATGTTTGGTTTGTTTACGTCTTGCAGGCGGTTTAATCGTTTTAACACTCACGCCGTCCGTGTTGCGTGAGCCCCAAAAGGCTGCAGCATCCTGCAGGCTGATAGAGGAATATTCTGCATGTTAAGTGTTTAGTCACAGCATGATTCACAGCAACAACGGCGCGTGCTCAGAATGGGACTTTTCTCCAGTTTCACCACTATTATTCCCACACAAATCATTCTCTGTGTCATGTAAGAATATACTTTACTACAAGCATTCTTCCTAACATCAATGTTGGAAATATCAACACCAGGCAATGATACATAATTAGAAACTTCTGCTTTCTGTAATAAATAATCATTTCGATTAGTTTATTTAAATTTTGAGTGTTTGATATTCACAGCATTTAGTGATCCTTCCTCCTGTCACGTTTTATTTTTCAATCTCGACTGTTTCTTGTTTTATTGCTGAATTTTACACCTTTATGTCCCACTAAGGTTTTTTTCATTCAAGCAAATAAATCCATTTATTTTTCTGTTTAAACTGTTTATTGATGTTTTAGGGAATTATCTCACTTTGAAGCTGATATCAAGGCAAAATTTTGCTGTAAAGTGACAAACCTCAACTTTTCATAACAGGAGGTCATAAATCTGATTCTAAGAAAGTGGCCTGGATGACCTTTTATGACCTCTGGAAACATTTATTAATATATTTAAAATGAGAGCGGCACAAATTAAAACTTTTGCAGCTCAGTTGTTCAACACCAGTTTTGTTAGATTTGAAGAAGGTGGTGGGGTCGACTTGACTCAGGTGCTCATTTTGTTTTCCTGATTCCAGATGTTCACTGGCCTCCCGAAGCACACGCCGCCTCCAGCCTCCCCCGCCGCCGCCGCCTCGGACGCAGGCAGCATCGTACAAACCGCAGTTCCCACAATCCCTCGGGGACACCTGGTCGTCGGCTCCAAGGACCAGCTCCGGATCCTCACCCCAGTGGGCAGCACATCGACGGCCAATCACTGCGCGGTGGTCGGCCTGCACGCCGCCAGGTCCCACGGCTCCCTGAACGAGGAAGATGAGGGAGGAGGCGGGGGCAGGGTGAAGAAGAAACGGAAGAAAAAGGACAAGAGGCAGTGGGAGAAAGTCGACACCGAAGAGGAGGAGAAGGAGAGCAGCAAACCAAAGAGACAAAAGGAGGAGAAGGAGACGACTGTGCTGACGCTGAGGAGGAGCAAAGAGCCGAAGGAGGGCAAGGAGAGGAAGGAGCGGCGCGCCAAGGGGAAGGGCAGCCGGAAGGAGAGCGGCGCAGATCCCAGGAATGCGGCAGGTGGGAAAACCTCAGAGCCGCCCGCGGCTTCTGGACCGGTTCCAGTCCCGGTCAAAATTCCTGGGAAAAGAGGTCGGAAACCGAAGGTCAAGGTCCTTCCTCCTGTGCCGGCCAACCAAGGTTTGTAGAAACGTCCAAAATGGCTTCATTTTTATTAATGCATTTAAATTGCAGCTGCATCTGAACAATAAGTCAATAATATATAATAATCTGATAGAATCATCAATAATTTCACTGAACTCTGATCCAGAACCACAAGGCATTCTGGGAGATGTAGGCAAAGGAAAGGCTTTAGCCACATAAACCTCACTGCTAACTAAGCTAGGTTGGTGGAATCAGCTAACTCACTAATCCTTTCGTTACCTAGCAACTCATTCATTCTTTGGTTACCTAGCAACAGCTGTGTAGCAGGTGAAACTGGATGAAGCAGGGAAAGGTCACGGCAACAGTTTGGCAGTATTTAAAATATTTAAAACTAAAAAACAGATAAAAAATTCTTACATCGTATTTAGCGCAGGAAAAATCAAGAACAATAAATATTGCGATTGACGCAGAGAGACTGGGGTTGTTGTAGAACAATATTTACGATTATCAGAGGAATTGGATCTCTTTCTCTCTTATTGTTATCGACTGATATGAAACGCTGACATCGTGATTTTTCAGCCATAGGTTCTTGAAATCCTTAAAAGTGCTTGATATTCAGCTTCTCAGGTTTGCAATAAATTTCCATCTAACGTTTGATTAAAAGCTTAAATTTGGAAAATATTATTAACAGCTGAAACCAGATATTTTCATACCCTGCCTCAAGTTAAATTTGTCTGACCTTTTCTTGTTTTTGTTTACTCAGAATAACCAAAATTTTTTCTATCTGCTAATTTGCTGAAAACTTAGCAAGAACAATTTTTAGATTTATTTTTTTTTCTCAACTTTTATATCTTCGAATTTGAGCAGGAAAGTCATTTAACCTAACATGACTTGTTTGGATTGTTTCAATGTAATGAATGTTTATTATTCCTAATATCTCAATGACTTATTGATCGGCGTATATTTTTTTTAAACAATAATATTGAAATTAGGGAATTTCTGCTAAGTTAGTGTTTTGTTCTGAGACCAATCAGGTGTATTGGGTGCGTGTGAGAGACATTTCAACACATCATATTTTGTTTTGTTTTACTTTACCTGGAATGTAGAATACTATCAAATGTTTTAAATTGGCGACATGCTCCTCAAAGTTGAAATGCAGCACCTCCATGCCTGAGCAGATTTTATTGGACTAACGACTGTCCCAACCGTCTTCCTGTTTTCCACTCTTGCAGCAGGGCCTCAAGTAAACAACAGCCAGGCCGCCCAGATCCATGGGAAGAGTCATGGCCAGGCCAACAGCAAGACTGCAGCCCCCACGGCGCCAAAGCAAAGGGGCCGCAAACCCAAGTAAGAACAACCACAAGCTCGGAAAAGCAGAATCAAGCTGTATGACTCAAATAACCAACATAGGGCACAATGGAAAGGTTGGTTTCAGGTGATTCCAGGGCTTAAGAGTGAAGCATTTTTAGCTCAGTTTGCTGTATTTCGCTTTCATAAACTCATGATAATGGTATTTACATCTAGTTAAAAATAAATTATCTTCTTGTTTAAATTACAGAGGTCATAATGAGCCTGTCACCATAAAAAGCAAGTCGATGAATCGCATAATAAATTAAAATGAGCGTGATAATTAAAAACTCCTGCTCTTTTTGAAGCTCCACGTTCAGGACGTCATAACAACATGGCTCCTCTGTTAACCCTTTAACAACGCCTTCACCAGCATTTCACTGAGACGTATCTCCTATAATGAGCTCAGCTGATACACAGTTCAAACAGGTGTTTGCTAATTGCTGCTGGCTAGTCTGAAGGACTGAGTGGGGGAGGAAGGTGGAGCTCGGTCCACCCAGGGGTTTTGCACAACTCAATGGTTGCCATGGAGATTAAAGGATTTCTCAAACATGCGTGAAAGAATGAAAGCAACACTCCAGGTGTCTTTTTGATGACAGAATAACATGATGTAAAAATTCATTTTTACATGATTTCATCCCTTTAAGAGAGGAATATTCAGTGTGTGAAACCTAAAGTTGCTGCCAAAAGCCACAAACATTGACAGTTTTTGCTATGCGTGATTGTATTGCAGCAGTCTCCCAAACAACCTCTGCATTGACAAGCTTACATTTCATTCAAATTGGCTTAAAAGTCTTAAGTTTGACTTGCTAAAACCTGCAGATACCCCTTTATTAGAAACTTCACTGATACTGAAAATACCTAACTTTGAGTGTATTTCCTTCCCTCAAAAAGTGTTATTGACAGAGCTTAGGTGGTGCATTCAGTGATCAGAAAAGGATCAGATTTCTGAGTTTTTTGGTCAGTAGTTTCTGTCACTTGTCAACTTTAAATTAAAGTTGAAGGAGTCAAACTCCTGAGCAGAAACCATCCTGCATAAAACCATGAACTGGGTCTGGATGCAGGAGCAGATTTTACAGCCGGTAAATTAAACTGCTTAGAACATCATTAAACTCATCAGAGACTATTATGGTCTGTCTTTAGAGCGCCTGAAGGATCCTAAAAGACGCAACCAACCCGGATCCAACCGGTTCAGCCAGTTGCTGCTTGCTAACAGATTTAGGAGCTGTTTGTTTCCTCAGGCTACAGAAACTAATATTTGTACAACTTCATAATTAAGATTTACACCTTGGATTTGAGAGTGTCGTCTCTTTAACAACCCATAACCATGATTTGACTAATCTTATCAGGAGCAGAGAGGAAGGTTCAAGCATGGAAGACGGTAATGAAGGAAAAATAAAGGAATGAAAGCAAAACAAACCTCAGAGAATGAAGTGAAGGGATCTGTCCACCAGGTCAGGTCTGCATGGTTAACAATAATCACCACAACTTAGCAACTTTCTGCTACATTTAGTGACATTTCACACAATCGGTAAGCAGTCTGCAAGTCCTTTGAACAGTCTTAAATTCAGGTCTCAAAAGTCTTAAATCGATCCATCTAAAATTAAGGCTTTAAAATGTCTTAAATTTGATTGTAGCTGGTCTATTTGAACTCATATTTTTTCTTGCAAAACTTTTATGTCAGGCAAAATTTTGAGTCTTAACTGTGACTTGAGGCAGTCGGTAACCAGCTGCTAATATACTGTTAGCCAACTGGCTAACTAGCTTTTTTTTGTGTCCATCATGTGTAATGAGTGTAAATGAATTATTGTCACTTTTGTTGCCAGCCGAATCAACCACTATATTTACATGTTTTTTTATTTAAATTTCATTCAAGGTAACTCAGCTTTTTGGAAATAACTTGATGTTTTTTGGGAAAGGAGCCGATTGTAACAAGCCGTTACCTAGCAACCGCCAGCCAGGCCAGCCCGTTACCTAGCAACCCAGCAAAGTTCCAGAACATTTGGTCAGATGTGTGCTATTATTTTTATAACATTTAAATTAAATTTCAATTTGAAGAATTATTTGCCAAAACAAACCCAAAAAATTCAAACCCAGTGCAGGACTGGATATAAATGGATTTCTCCCTGCACCCCAACTATCATAACAACACTGTTTCACTTTGAGTTAGGGTTTAGGTAAGGTAATTTAATTTATATAGCACATTTTCAGCAACAAGGCAAATCAAAGTTAGCTTAAAATGCTAACTTTGAGTCTTGCGGTGCGTCTCGCTTCTTCTTTCTCATCCCCACTTTGGAACTGAAAACAAAGCAAAATATTTAGATTTACGTTCTTACCCAACTTTCTGGTTGTGAAAGAATGCTGCTGTTCCTTCAGAGACCCAGGTGCGGCGCCGCTGGAGAAGAAGAAGAAAGGGAAGAGGAGAAAGCTGGAGCTGGCCGTCCAGGAGGGGGCGGAGAGCGACGACACCACCTCAACGTCGGCGCTCAACATGGGAGGCGACGACAGCCAGGACCCCCTGGACAGCGCTGTGAGTTCAGGAGGAATAAAGACTGAACAACAAAATGCATAAAGTAAAACTAGACAGTAAACTAAAAATAAAAGTATCCCAAAGTCAAGTTTTATGACTTTTAGTCACCTGTTTCCAGTGTTGGTCAAGTTGCTTGGAAATACTCAATTGGTTTCTAATAGACCTGTTGCAATAAGCAATTAATTAATTAATTAATTAATCAATTAATGGCATGATAAATTAAAACAAGCTTGATCATTTCCATTTGTGTCATTTAGTGTTTTTTTTCTTTTTTACCAAAAACTGGGTAATAAACGTCTTCAATCTGGTGCTTTGGTTTCAACTGGGCCTTTTAGTTGAATTGTCCCAGAATTTATGGCGATAAGCTGTGATGTTGTTGTTTTGACACCATTTTCAAGTAATAAAATGATAATGACGCTATAACGCTAGAACATTTTATGCTCACAGATCAATAAACTTAGAATCCTAGTGAACATTTAACACTGGAACTGGAAGACATTTTAAATACCCCAAATAATTAAAACAACAAATAAAATGATTTATGAAGACTTTAGTCGTCCAGTTTTTGGTATAAAGAGACAAAAGTGGAAAACAATAAATCATGCAAATGGAAACTATTTAGCTTATTTTAATTTATTATGCGGTTGTTTGATTTAATGCTTTTGCGACATGCTTACATTATTTGTAGGGCAATTTTGTTGACAGGGACTTCATAATTCATTTTATTTGTTGTTTTGTTTAGTTATTCCTTTAAAGTCTGAAGGAACTGTTTCCAGGAAGTGGTTTTGAAACAGCTTTGTTTGTTTTGTCCGCGGCCCGTTCTGCAGAAGCGCCGTTCGGGTCGACAGGTCAAAAGGAGAAAGTACAACGAAGACTTGGACTTCAAGGTGGTGGACGACGACGGAGAGACGATCGCCGTTCTGGGAGCCGGACGCATCTCGGCACTCAACGCTACGGCTCTGGCATGGCAGGCAGAAGTAAGACGCCGCTCACGTTTCTGGTCCGATTCGGAAAAATCTGCCTGGAAAAAAACAAAAAAATTCATCCAGGTTTAAATGTTCTGGAAATTTCTAGTTGTTTTCTGTAGTTTATTTTATGGTTCTGCAGTTTGAATGAAGATGTTTTTGTTTCTGTGTCTCAGGAACCTCCAGAGGACGAGGCCAACATCATCGAGAAAATCCTGGCTGTCAGAAAAATGAATAAAGAGGTAAAAAAAAAAAAATTACCTTTACTTAAAATCCTGAGTACATCCAGATTATGAATTACTTTTATTTCAGAAATAATGTTGATTGATTTTCCTAAGAATGTGCATTTAATTTGTCTCTAGACTTCATCAGAGGACCAAACGGAGGACATGGAGGAGTTTTATGTCAAATACAGAAATTTGTGAGTCTTTTTATAAACTTTTGATTTTGTTCAATTTTTAAAACAAATATCCTGATTTATGGTTTATTTATCTACTTCTGCTGACTTCATTTACTGCGCTCTATTAAGAAAGTATTAAAACCCCATGTATATACCAGTGTGGGTTTGCTCACATGTTTGTGCCTTTGTGTAAGTTTATTTCTGCTTTATATTTGAGAAAATCCTAAATAAATCCAAACTTCTTCAGATTCAATACATTTTAAAATATTTGTCTAATGATTTAACTCAGAAACAGAGAAAATACCAGTTGAAATTATTCTTGAAAGGACATGACATTCATAAATATCAAACACTAATCCAGATGTGTCCAAAGTGCGGCCCGAGGGCCGTTTGCGGCCCTTGAAGTGATGTTTTGCGGCCCTCGACTTCCAACCAAAATTGGCACAGATTTGCTTTTCCACCTGGAGGTTGAAGGTTGATGCAGTAAAAAATGTTCACTTTCAAAACAGATACAGACAACACAAAGTCTAAAATCTTTTTTATTAAACCATTTTCCTGCTTTGTAGAATAAACATAAAAATCCAAAGATAATAGAAAAAAAATCTTAAGTTTTAAAACATGGTTTTTAGTTTTTTTGTTCTGAAATGATTCACGCTCCTCGTTTTCTGCACAATTCAGACTTACTCTGCTAATGCTAACGCGCTAAACTAACACGGTTTTCGGCGGAAGCTAATGCTAAAGCAACCATGTAGCAACAGTAGTAGATGTAGCACAGCTAAATGTTTTCAAAGTTCGCAATAGCACCAAGTGCTGTAAGCTCTGCTGTTAGCGTAATTATGGCCACCAATGTGAATATGCTTGATCAGTTGAATTTTTATTGGACTCGATATTTTCACACCAAGTCCAAATCAAAGCGGATCCCGAGTTATTCCTGAATTAATTTATTAAAATAAACATTTCAAGCTGTTTTTATGTGGATATTCCATGTCTGACTGGAACCTGACCTGAACTGAGCTCCGTTAAAATCCTTCGTTAAACATTTTTATGACATTTATTTGGCTTTTGCCCTCTAACAGCAGTTTGTGTTTAGAAATGCTGTGTTGTGGTTTTTGGGGGCCGCTGTTCCCAGGCTGCAGTTATTACCCGTTCAGGAAGTTTTAGCTCCCGAAGTCAGAGCGTCTCCGGAGACTCCTCTGTTCTGCAGTTATTCTGTTTTCTGTAATTTATTCTCTGAGGATGATGAATAAAACATAACTGGATGGATTCAAACTTTACATTTTCCTCCACTTTGTTAGGATTAATTTATTTGTGCATCATAAAGTGGCAGGAAAAATCTTTATTATTCATAATGATGAGTGGTCATGTTTATAGGCGGTCAATTATGGATGAAATCAGGCAAATAAATGTTGCTGTAGTTGCAACAGCTGATGCCGTTCCAGTGGATTTACAGTTTGAGACATTTTTTCAACGTCTGACTTAAAATGACTTCTAGACTTTATTCCTCCTGTGAGTGCCTGCATGAAAAATCTGTGAATTGATAAAAACGAGTTTCTCCAACCGTCCAGCTTATTCTCCGTTTGCTTCATGATCCCAGTTAAAAAGGGGAATCTATGTAGAAATGTCGACTGAAGTGGAATAAGGCTACTGAAAAAAAATGATCATCTTAACCTCAGAATTCTGACTTTATTTTAATCAAAATAAAAATTCTGACTTTTATCAAAATTCTGAAATTTTTCTCAGAATTCAGATTTTTTTTAAAGTCAAAATTCTGTCTCTTTTTTTTTCCCAATTAAAATTCTGACCTTTTTAAAATTAACATTCTGATTTTTCAGGATTCTGTCTTTTCTCTGAATTGGGATTTAAATTTTTCTGAGATAAAAGTTGTATTTCTGAGAAAAATGTCAGATTTCCAAATCCTCTTCTGTAAGTTTCTGCCATTAATTCATGATGAACTTTATTGGTTTTGTGTCCAAATGGAGAACAACTGAGTGAAAGCTGCATGATTTAAATCATCGTTTTGCTTTTCTTTTTTTACGCCTGTAGTTCCTACCTGCACTGCAAATGGGCCACTTTGGAAGAACTGGAGAAAGATCCCAGAATCCACCAGAAGATCAAACGATTCCGGACCAAACAGGCTCAGATGAAGCACCTGTTCACTGAGGTGAAACTTCCTGACTTCCTGAAGCGATTAATCAATTATTGAATGTATCGTCAACTCATTTAGTAATCGATTATTAGCTCCACAATACAGACAAAAAAAAAGTAAATTTGTTGAAAGAACAAAACACAAATATTGAAAAGATGCAAAGTCTTACTAATCTGTTCTAACAGAACTGCTCAAGTGGCAGAGTTAGCTCCACTTTGTTCAGATTCTGTGAAATTAATCTCCTCTTTCTTTCCAATTATTAATAAAAAAAACCCAGAAAATCCCTTCGATGTGTTGACGTTCAGTCGAGCAGAAAGGCCTGAGATTTGATGTCACAAATATAGTTTTGAGCGACACATGATGGTTTATTAAAGAAATATTGTTATTGCAATTATTATTTAAAATGTTATTTTAATGATTAGTTTAACTGCATTTTAAATGAAAGCGCCAAATATCAGTAATTTTTACAAATAAATGATTTGTCATCAGAATAATATTTTAAGAATATTTGATCACTGCCAGTCGATAATCTCCGATTTTCCCCCTTCAGCCCGACGACGACATATTCAACCCAGACTACGTGGAGGTCGACCGCGTCCTGGAAGTGGCCGTTACCACGGATACGGAGACGGGCGAGGTACGTTCCCAGACAGGCAGTTTTTTTTTCCTGGAGGTTGTTGAGGGCGGCGACGCAGCGTGTGCTTCTGCGCGGCTGCAGGAGGTGACCCACTACCTGGTGAAGTGGTGCAGCCTGTCGTACGAGGAGGCGACCTGGGAGCTGCAGGAGGACCTGGACCCGGAGAAGATCCGGGAGTTCGAGGAGATCCAGAAGCGTCCGGCGGACCTCAGACACATGGTGAGAGGAACGGAAAGAAACGACGTTCAAGTCCTGACGAGTGACAGCGTGAAAATGATCAGCGCAGCCATGTCAGATCTCTGTTGATTCAAATACACTTTATTATTTTATCTAGCTTTATTTTACATTTATTAAATAACCATCATTTTACGTCAAAGTTCCTGCAGATAGTAACTGTACAAGCAAAATATAAGAGCAAAAATTAGCGCATCAGTGGAAAAATAAAAATAAAGAGAGTAAATCGATTAAGATAATATATAAATGAAAAATTTTACAATGCAGCAAAATTATTTAAAGAATTAATAATAAAAACTTCCACCTGTAAGAAACATAAATAGAAACTTGTATGGAAAATAAAAACCATTTAATTAATAAATAGTGAATAATTAAAAACCTTCTTATAGTCAGCCCATAAAATGTAATAAATTAATAAATCAGTGACAACTCCCCATCAGTCAACCCAATAATATGGTAAATAAATTAATAAAACTTATAAATAAAACTAAATAAATTCATACAATAAAAACTCCTTATTTTTAGCATAAAATATGATAAATTAATAAAAATAAATACAATAATTAAGACAATAAAACTTCTCCTTAATCAGTCCATATAATAGAATAAATATAATAATAAAAGTAAATAAATTTTAAAAATAATTAAAATATGACAAATAGATAAAAAAATGAATTGATAAATAACTAAAAGAAAATAAAAAATGTCCTCTTAATCAGCCCATGTAATATAATAAACAAATAAAATAAATTAATTAATTGAACTGAAATATTAGTATAATAATATTAGAAAATATTAATATAAAATAAAAATGTCACTGTGATAAACTAAATGTTTCTTTACTTGAAAAATGTATAAAATTAAAGTTCTTTAATTTTTAATTTTGTTTATTAATCTTGGAAAGATTATTTTTAATTTTCCGCCTGGCAGGAACGCCCACCTCCAGATAAATGGCAGAAGCTGGAGCGCTCCAGAGATTACCGGAACGGGAACCAGCTCAGAGAATACCAGTTGGAGGGAATGAACTGGTTGATGTTCAACTGGTACAACAGGTGAGAGCCCAGGCCCACTGGGAAGCCTTTTCCTGTTTCTGGCCTCTTCCCTCCCGCTCACCTTCTGCTCGTTTTCAGGAAAAACTGCATCCTGGCAGATGAAATGGGTTTGGGAAAGACGATCCAGTCAATCACATTTCTGTACGAAATCTTCAACATGGGCATCCGCGGGCCGTTCCTCATCATCGCGCCGCTGTCCACCATCACCAACTGGGAGCGGGAGTTTCGCACCTGGACGCACATGAACGTCATCGTGTACCACGGCTCGCAGATCAGCCGCCAGATGATCCTGCAGTACGAGATGTTCTACAGAGACCAGCAGGTAGGAAGCCTGGATTGTGTTTTTCCAACATTAGTCCAGTACCATCAAAGTTCTGTGCACATTTGTAATGGAATCGCTTCTGATGACAACATTTGTCTTAAATTTCATTAATGCTGGCCTTTAAAAGTCCTAAATTTGAGCCGCGGCTCCTCTGCTGCAGGGCAACACGATCTCAGGCGGGCTGAAGTTCCACGGCCTGATCACCACCTTCGAGATGATCATGGCCGACTGCCCGGAGCTGAAGAAGCTGCAGTGGCGCTGCGTTGTGATCGACGAGGCCCACCGCCTCAAGAACAGGAACTGCAAGCTGCTGGAGGGACTGAAGCTCATGAACCTGGTCAGAGTCTGTCCGCACGCGCTCAGTAGCGTCTCCGGCTGCTTCGGCAGTGATGCGTGTTGTGAAACATGTTGTGGTCTGTTTCCTGACAGGAACACAAGGTGCTTCTGACTGGAACGCCGCTGCAGAACTCGGTGGAGGAGCTGTTCAGTCTGCTGAACTTCCTGGAGCCGCAGCAGTTTCCCTCAGAGAGCTCCTTCCTGGAGGAGTTCGGAGACCTGAAGACGGACGAGCAGGTGGGTCCGCACGGTCCGGGTTGGCACCGAGGACGCCAGGACGACGTCGACGTTTGTGTTTTTATCTCCTCTCTGCTCCTCGACAGGTGAAGAAGCTTCAGTCCATCTTAAAACCAATGATGCTGAGGAGACTGAAGGACGATGTGGAGAAAAATCTGGCGCCTAAAGAGGAAACCATCATCGAGGTTCGGATCTGTCTGCATCCAGTAAAACAAACTGAAATAGTAGCACAAACCTAGCATCCAGTTTACCTTAAAATGCTGTAAAATATCTTAAATTAACTTAAAGAAACGTAACTTGGCTGTAAATGTTGTCACAAAGGACTATTTCATCACTTTTTGTCTGCTGTGCGTCTTCATTACGTTCAATGACTCAAAGTGGTTGAGGCTAGCGCTAGCTAGCTGCTAATGCACCCCTCCTCGCTACGTAGCTCTTTTGCAAGATAGAAGACGGTAAATTTCTGCCAAAGTTCCAAGACATTTTGAGATTGAGCTCAAAATCTTTCAAGACAGAAACAAGAACATTTCTGAGTTTGAAAAGTTGTAAATTTGTGAGAAAAAAAAATCTGAAATTTTCAGAATAATTTTCAAAAAAAGTAAAACCTGTTAAAGTTTTGGAGAGTTTCCCATCTTCAAAAGTCAAAAATGTTTTTTTTTCTGGATAATTTCTGAAATTAATCTAAAAAAAAAAAAAAAAACAAGGAAGATTCTAAGTTAGAAAAATTGAACATTGTAAGAAAAAAATTAGGAAATTTTGACATTAATCTCAGAAAATTTATAGGAAATGCAGGAAAATTTCTGAATATCAAAAGCCTAAAACTTTATTGTGGCTCCACATCCTGACTGGTACACTTTTGTTGCGCAGTCGTGGGGTTTCTGTTGGGAAAGGTTTAAGCTTCTCCTTCTACTTTTAGACCTTTTTTTTGCGCGTGTCCAGGTGGAGCTGACGAACATCCAGAAGAAATACTACCGGGCCATCCTGGAGAAGAACTTCTCCTTTCTGTCTAAAGGAGCAAACCAACACAATATGCCGAACCTCATTAACACCATGATGGAGCTCCGAAAGTGCTGCAACCACCCGTACCTGATCACAGGTAGCGCCTCGTTTATGGAGCAAACATTCTTCAGATCTACGACGTTTTAATTCCAACCGTTTCCTTCTTCAGGCGCGGAGGAGAAGATTCTGGAAAGCTTCAAGAAGAGCCACAGCCCAGAGGCGCCGGACTTCCAGCTGCAGGCGATGATCCAGGCGGCCGGGAAGCTGGTTCTGATCGACAAGCTGCTGCCCAAGCTGCTGTCGGGGGGCCACAAGGTGCTGATCTTCTCCCAGATGGTCCGATGCCTGGACATCCTGGAGGACTACCTCATCCAGAGGCGGTGAGCCGGATCATCACAGGCAGACTCTGATTCCTGTCCAGATTAATCCATGAATCACATAAATAATTAAAACAAACTCAGTAGTTTCCATTTTCATGATTTAGTATTTTTCTCTGTTTCTACTAAAATCTGGTAGAAACAGATTTTAGTTTCTACCAGAAACAATTTTTATTTTTAGAAACTTTTTATTTCATTTTACTTTCACAGTGCAGTGTAGAGAACCACAGATAAAAACAGCCACAGTTTCCATAAATCTGCTCGTTGCTTCTGGTTCGTTCAGCTACACGTACGAACGCATCGATGGCCGAGTGCGAGGGAACCTGCGGCAGGCGGCCATCGACCGGTTCTGCAAGCCCGACTCGGACCGCTTCGTGTTCCTGCTCTGCACCCGGGCTGGAGGCCTGGGCATCAACCTTACCGCCGCCGACACCTGCATCATCTTCGACTCGGACTGGAACCCGCAGAACGACCTGCAGGTGAGTCAGCGAGCCGGGAGACACAGGCCGGCTTAGACCGGGTCGGACCGGACCGGGTCGGACTGAATCTGGGCAGTCAGAAGCCCTGAGAGAGAAGTTCTGATGTCAACTGCTGCTTTAGTTGCAACTTGTTTTATTTAAAACATGTTCATGTCCCCTGGCTTATGGAAGACTATTAGTGCCACTGAAAAAAGTCAGAATTCTGAAGAACAAAATTTGTATTTTGAGAAAATTTCAAAATTTTGAGAAACAAGTCAGAATTCTGAAAAAGTCAGTATTTGGAGAGAAAAAAATATTAATTCTGACAATAAAGTGTGAATTTTGAGAAAATAGTCTGAATTTTGATTTTAGTCAACATTTTGAGAAAAAAATCAGAATTTCATAATTCCCGGCTGGAGGCTGGAGTTAATAGTTTTTTAGTTGGTCCATTCAGTTAAACCACATTCTTTTTACATTTCTGCAAATGTTGATTTGTTGGGCCTTTTATGTTGTGTTTTTTTCCAGGCTCAGGCTCGATGCCATCGGATCGGACAGAGCAAAGCGGTGAAAGTCTACAGACTGATCACCAGAAACTCGTACGAGAGGGAAATGTTCGACAAGGCCAGCCTGAAGCTGGGTTTGGACAAAGCCGTTCTTCAGGACATCAACCGCAAAGGAAGCCTCAACGGGGTGAGAGTCTGAATTCATGAAGAAACGGGAGGAAAAGCTCAGGCTTCGGCGGGTTTGGAAAGTGCTTGATTTCTGTAAAAAAAATCCTTGAAATTGCTTGACATTCAAACTACATAGTTTTGTAATGAAATGCAATCTAATATTTGCTTGAAAACCTAAATTTGGAAAAAAATATTCACAGCCGAAACCAGATAATTTAATAAAACTAAGAAAAATCTTTTTTTTCCTTATTAGTTATTTTTCCATTAACTGTAAAATCACTTAAATTAGAGAGACATTTCAAAGCATAAAATTTAGTTATATTTTAGTTCAACTTGTCCCTAAAATCTGTCACAAAACATTATTCATACTAGTAATAAATGGCATCATATAATACTGAATTGAGGCCGTTTTTTGGTTTGTTGGATTGAGTTTTGTCTCCAAAGTGTGGCGCTGTTAGAGCTTGAAAATGGACCTTGAAAATGCTTGAGAAGTTCTTGAATTTCAGTGTTTTGTTTGGTGCTGCAGGTGCAGCAGCTTTCTAAGCTGGAAGTGGAGGATTTGTTGAAGAAGGGGGCGTACGGCGCGCTGATGGACGAAGAAGACGAAGGCTCCAAGTTCTGCGAGGAAGACATCGATCAGATCCTGCAGAGGCGAACGCAGACCATCACCATCCAGTCTGAAGGGAAAGGCTCCACGTTTGCAAAGGTTTGATACTTTCTGCTAAATTGATTAATTCTGCTTATAAAACTGTATGTAAGGGTTTTTTCGTTTCTTCTTCTTCAGGCAAGCTTTGTGTCGTCCGGCAACAGAACGGACATTTCCTTAGACGATCCAAACTTCTGGCAGAAATGGGCAAAAATCGCTGAGGTGGAAATCGACTCCAGATCAGAGAAGGTACGATAATAAACCTTAAATGTTCATTTCCTGTGTGATGCAAAACAAATTCAGGCAAGTGTCAAAAAAATCCAAATTATTTTATGTCCCATCCTCATTTCTCTCCGGCTGCCCAGGAGTCCCTGGTGATCGACACGCCGCGCGTCAGGAAACAAACCCGCCACTACAACTCCTTCGAGGACGACGAGCTGATGGAGTTTTCCGAGCTGGACAGCGACTCGGAGGAGCGGCCGTGCCGGACCCGTCGCCTCGGCGACCGCACCCGGCGGTACCTCCGCGCCGAATGCTTCAGGGTCGAGAAGAATCTCCTGATTTTTGGGTACGATGCCCAAATTCTCCCAATGTGTCATGCTGACGGTTCAGACAGTGTGAGATCTGCAGCGGCGTGTTGTTGTTTATTTAAATCTTGGTTTCCAGTTGGGGTCGGTGGAAGGACATCCTGAACCACGGTCGGTTCAAATGGCACCTGGCAGAGAGAGACATGGAGGTGATCTGTCGGTAAGAAAACTCTGAAACCGCTTGGGAATACCAAATAATTGCGTTAAGAAGTAATAACAAATAGTGATGTGGAGCTGTGTTTCTTTTTGGTTCATTTCCAAAGTCTGGTGCTGGAAACTTACCTTGATAATGGTTGAACTTTCCTTGTTTTAAGCAAAAGCATTCAGACATAATTTGACCGTTTCATCCTTCAGGGCTCTGCTGGTTTACTGCCTGAAACACTACAAAGGCGACGACAAGATCAAGAGCTTCATCTGGGATCTGATCTCTCCGTCGAAAGACGGACAGGACCAGGCGCTGCTCAACCATTCGGGTTAGATTTTCTCCGCCCACATGTGACGCGCTCTGCTTTATTTTTGCCAGTTCGGGTTAACGCGTCTCGTTTGTGTGCGCAGGGCTGTCTGCTCCGGTTCCTCGGGGCAGAAAGGGGAAGAAGCTGAAGAATCAGCTGAACGTTCCCGATGTTAAAAACGCTGACTGGCTGGTCCACTGTAACCCTGAGGTGGTGCTGCAGGACGAGAGCTACAAGAAACACCTCAAACAGCACTGCAACAAGTCAGTATAGGAGCTCAGATTGAGTAAATGAACCATGTAGAACATATGATGGAGGAGCTGCAACCTTTTCTCCCCTCAGTCCAGATAAATAAAACTTATTTTGAGCAGCTGATGTTCTCCTCTCAGTGCACTTTGCATGTTAGACTAGTTTAGCTTCAGTTTTCGTTTTCAACCTTTGCCACAGGGTGCTGCTGAGGGTGAGGATGTTGTACTACCTGAAGGTGGAGGTTCTGGGTGAGGCTGCTAATCAATCTCAGGAAGGGGTACCTGCCAGGTACGTAGCAAACATGGAGGATGTAGAATAAAATCAAGAAGGAAGGACTCGATAAATGGTGCAGATCTTGATGGTTACAGCCTGATTATTTGTGCATCGACAGTAAACTGGAGGTGCCGCTACCCGACATCGACTACATTGAGATCCCAGTGACTTGGTGGGACGCAGACGCTGACAAGTCTCTCCTCATCGGAGTCCACAAACACGGTGAGACTCGGAAAGTTTCTGTCATTTCATCAGAGTAACGCTGAGATTACGGCTGAGATTACGGCTAAGTAATCTCAGTGTTACGTCCCAATTCACAGAGGCTGCTTCCAAACCTGTCAACCTGTAATAAAGTGCAATCTGACGTTTGATTTAAAGCCTAAAATTGGAAACATTATTAGGAGTTGAAACCAGATGTTTCGTTCTCCTAATGAAAAAACATTTTTTTCTCAGTCTGAAGTCACATCAGACTAAACTTCTCTTGTTTTATGGGGTTGCTAGGTAACGGGTCTGGCTGGGGTTTGCTAGGTAACGGGGCT
>VMRN01000037.1:1123326-1149013 GCA_010277015.1 Poeciliopsis turrubarensis | reverse complement strand
TTGCTAGGTAACGGGGCTGGCTGGGGTTGCTAGGTAACGGGTCTGGCTGGGGTTGCTAGGTAACGGGGCTGGCTGGGGTTTTCGCTCATTTGTATTGTGTGATGCTGAAAATGTTTGAAAACTTCCCTTGAAAATGCAAAATTTTCTCACTTTTTAGTTTTTTGGTAAATTTTGCATTAATTTAATGAAACCTGAGCAGCATTTTGCTTCCTGCTGTGCGTTTTAACAGTTTTTCTGTTCCTGTCCGCCGACAGGATACGAGCGATACAACGCCATGCGGGCCGATCCCGACCTCTGCTTCCTGGAAAGAGTTGGGATGCCGGACGTCACAGCTCTGTCTGCAGAGCAGGGAGGATCGGAGGCGGCTGCCGAACTGACGGACAGGTGAAAATTATGATTAATCCTAAAAAGAAAATGTTTAATTTGCATTTAAAGACTTCAGACTTTTTATGCTTTGCTAGATGAATTTTATTGCACAAGGCAGATCACCTTCTCTTCTTTATTATTTTTAAATTGCAAAAACACAGAAAATCCTATCCAGTAATTTTGATTTAGTTCCTAAGACAAAACTAACTCAAAAGTAACTTTTCAGCAAGTTTTAGGAACTTGTTGGAGTAAGTAATATGAAAAACCGTTGCACGTTTTACTTGAAGTTTCACTCTTCTTACTTTTGTAAATTTTCTGGATTCTTTTCCCGCTGTGAGTAACTGAATAAAAAACACTCAGTTCCTTGTTGTGTTAAAGATTTATAAGAAAAAAAACTTATTTGGAAAAAAGTTTCTTTTGTCTGACTTTATTACATGTGTTATTTAAATAAATTATTCTCATTTTGCTCTTTAAAATATCAACATTTCCATTCATCTTTATATTTTGGTTCATCTGATGGTAATTTGTGAATATTGATGATTGTTCTAATCAGTTGAACAGCTGCTCTGATGATCGATAGATTTCCCTCCTTCAGTGTCTTTTCTTTTCCCTGCCAGCAGCTGTAAAACGGAGGAGGCGAAGGAGAAGCCGGAAAGCAAAGCGAACGGAGAGGAGGATCAAGACGACCCCAGACAGGTAGCGCTCAGGGGCTTTACTCTTTTTGTTGCTCACTTTGGTAGAAATCTGCCTTGTGGCTGCAGTAAAAGCAACAGGTTGGAACTCATTGTTTGTTCTGTTTAGGAAAATCTAATTTACAACCTTTTATTGCTTATTGATGGATGCTAAGAGAGCTTGGGGCGCTGCAGCTGTAAGAAAACGCACACAACCTGTTAAAACACAGGAAAACACCAGAAACTGCTCTGGAATCTGAAATGTGTCCAAACGGCGTCTCTGCGACGTATAGAGCTGATTTAAAACTGCTTTTTTGTCAGGAAATGAGTCCTGGACTGTAATCGATGAAGAAAAGCAGCTAAAAACCATCAGAAAACATTGTATTTTATTTTTCTGAGGGGGAGGAAACCTGTTGCAGCATCGACGCGTCAGAGAAGCCCGACAGCACGGCTCCGGCCGAGGCGGCGGACCAGCAGCAGCAGAAAGACGTTCCAGGTGAAAACGCTTCCCGTTAGCTAGTAAACCAGAGGATGTTTTCACTTAGGCCTGTCACAATTAGCAATAAATCAATTAACCGCATCATAAATTAAAACAAACTCAATGATTTCCATTTGCATGATTTTATCGTTTCTCTTTTTCTACCAAAGTCTGGATGACAAACGTCTTCAACCTGGTGTTTGGTCTCAACTATTCCCTTTTCTGAAGGACAATTTTGTTTGATAATTAATTTTATTTGTTGTTTTGTTTACTTATTTAAAATGTTTTCCAGTTCTCGTGTTAAATGCTCATTAGAATTTAAAGTTTATTGATCTAGAACTTTTTCATCCATATTTTAACTTAAATAAAATGGCCGTAAAACAAAAGCCTTTATTTGGTTGAAAAGTTACTTGTGATTTAGCTTCTTACTTGGAGAGAACTAAACTGTTCGCTCTGGAAACTGGACCAGAAAAACTTGCTAATATTTTCTACGTTTGCAAACTTCAGTGGAAAATCTGAATTCTTTTTCAAACCATTTTCCCTCCACAGATTCTCAGACGCCAGCTGACCCCTGCAACCAAGATGGACCCCTGGTTACCACGACGACGACGGGCACCGGGTCGGGCGTGGCGTCTCTTCACGTCGTCCAGGCGCGGCCGCTGTGGCCCACCGGCCCGGCCCTGACGGCCCGGTTCCGCCGCCTGATCACGGCCTACCAGCGCTTCACGCTGCGCAGGGAGCCTCTGCTGCGGCACGACTTCCTGCTGCACGATGGCCTGGTCGGCATGACGATGGGGGGCGCGGGGTCGGCTCACGGTCACCACGGCGGCGGGCCGCTGGCCTGGCAGCTGGGCGAGGAGCTGAGGAGGTGCTCGGTGGTTTCCACAGAGACGGATCCGTTGTTCCTGGAGTGGCAGAGGAGGTGACGCCGCTGCAGATTGTCGTTTTATCGGGTTTTCCCCGGCATCAGGGATTCATCCCTCTGGTTCCGTTCCAGGTGGACCCGCCGGGAGCAGGCGGACTTTTACCGCACCGTTTCGTCCTTCGGCGTCGTCTACGATCCGGAGAGGAAGGCGTTCGACTGGTCCCAGTTCAGAGCGCTGGCCCGGCTGGAGAGGAAGACGGACGAGAGCCTGGAGCGATACTTCAACTCGTTCGTCAACATGTGCAGGACGGCCTGCAAGCTTCCGCCGAAGAAGGAAGAAGGTACCGAGGCTCAAAATGGCCGCCGGGAAATGCAATCTTTTTGCTCTGCCAACTTTTTTCTGAATGTCTCTGGGGGCGGAGCTTAGTCACACTTTAAAATGCAGTGAATCTAAATTTTTCTGTGTACTTCTTACTTTCAGGAATAAATGCAGAACTTTTGCAAACCGGACGTTTAATATTGATAATCTCCACTTTGTTTCCTCAGGGTTGGCGGATTCTGGCGTTCTCGTGGAGCCGCTGACCGAAGAGCGCGCCGCCAGGACGCTGTATCGCATCGAGCTGCTGAGGAAGATCCGAGAGCAGGTCGGGCCTCTGCACAAACTGTTTGCTTTTCTGGGCTTCTGTCGTTGAAGCGGTTCTGTAAACTTGGTGTCGACCTGCAGGTTCTGCGCCACCCGCTCCTGTCGGCCCGCCTCCAGCTGTGCCGCCCGTCCCTCTACCTCCCCGTCTGGTGGGAGAGCGGGAAGCACGACCGGGACCTGCTGGTCGGCGCGGCCCGCCACGGCCTGAGCCGCACCGACTTCTACATCCTCAATGATCCGCAGCTCAGCTTCCTGGAGGCTCACAGGAACTACGTCAGGCGGCACCCCGCTCATCTTCATCCCCACAGCCATCATCACCCTCACCACCCTGGGATGGCGGCGTCTTCGTCCCAGCTTCCTCACTGCTGCCTGTACGAGTCGGGGCTCGGCCATCACTCCCCTCAGCCTCCGGAGTATCCGCACCAGGCCTCCAACCACCACCAGCACCACCAGCAGCCGCCGCCCACACCCTCGCCCTCCTCTTCCTCATCCTCCTCCTCTCACCCCCACCTTCAGCCTCCGCCGCTGGACGCCGGGGACTCCGGCTCGCCCAGCCTGGGCATGGTGCCGGGGTCGCGGGTGGACTTCCTGGACTGCGCTCCGTTGGACGAGACGCTGGAGCTGGGGGCGCTGCACGGAGGGAAGGTCTCCAAGGACGCGCTCAACGGGTTCCCCTTCAACTCCGCCACCGGCGGTCAGAGCATGCTCAACTCGTACGGAGTGGGCGGAGCCGACCTGGACGCGAACCTGAGGAGCGACGTCCTGGTCGGTGAGCAGGGGTCATCGGAGGAAACGGGGCTCCTGGCGCCGTCGGTGGAGCTGGATCAGCTTCAGGTATGCAGCGTCTCAGACCAGTCAGAGAACAGGGAACGTAATTAAAATGTTGCCTCAAGTTTATTTGTGTAGCACAAGGCAGTTCGAAGTTCTTTACACCAACCTTACTTTAGAGAAAAAAGAGGAAGAGAGAGAGGAAAACGGGCCCACAGGAAGCGTCCCGGTCCTGCTGATGAGCCGATCCAGGCCACCTTATGTTGCAGTTTATCTGTTGTTTCTGAAAGATTTAAAATATAGCAAACTAGATTTTTTGTTTTTTTTCCCTCAGAATGGTTCTGTTTTATTAGATATAAAACTCAGATCAGCAGAAAAACGTCACCACCAGAAGCTGCTTTTTTTTTTTGATTTTCTGACAATAAGTTCAAACTTTTCAGTAATTATGGCAAAAACAGGAAAATTTAGTTTGAAAACATGTAATTTTGAGATGGTAACTAGTTCTTAAGGTGTGTCCTTTTCCAAAGCACATTTTCATCTTTTTCATTTGCATTTCTTAAATCTCTTTTCTTGGTATTTTCTGAATTTCCTGCAGGCTCCCTGGGACAGCGCGGATCACACCAGTCCAGCTGAGCACATGTTCAACGAGTCTGACCCCATCCTCGGCCCCGCCGCCCTGGAGACGGGCTTCCTGGAGGAGGAGGACGAGGAGGCTCAGGGGGGAGCGAGGGGAGGAGAGGAAGGAGGGACTCTGGAGGAGTGTTTAGGCCTCCCTCCTTCATCCTCTCCGTCTCACCCTTCGACGGGGGATTCAGTGGAGCCGCTGTCGTCGAGCTACATGCTCTTTAAGGTGGGACCTTAAAGAGAACCTTAACATGTAGATGTGACGTTTAAATCAGCTAATCTACCGCTGCAGTGTTAGCTTAGCTACTAGCAGTCGTAGCTAACGTACCACATTGATCACTTTTTAATAGTTGCAAAATAAACGTCGAGCCTGAAAACATGAAAACGGTAACGGACTGAAGGTTCTGTTCTTTGTGTGAATAATTTCTGGTGTTGAATCCTGAGACATGAGGTGCCATTGTTGTCAGTTGCTATGACAACAAGTCTGCATGTAGCATAGCTGACACAAAGAATGAGAAAAAGTGGTTTTCAGTCAATTTTTTCCCTTTTTATGCCCACTTCACTAAATTAATAATGCCTACATCTCCAGGTTTCAGTTAGCAAACTGTTCTGGTGCAGCAGGTAAAAGGATCGTCTCTTTCCCTGTCAGCGTTGTGCACATGTGCTAAATTTCTGGAGGCGACTATACATCTGTAGCGGCTGACAGACGCTGTCCTGTCATATACGTCGCTGGGTCTCATCATGTTTAACGGACACTTGGATGCTAAAATCGGTGCCCATTATTGCTCAGAAAAGAGGAAGATGATCAGAATAAACCTGCAGTAATCCAGACTCCTCTGTGTTCAACCCTTCAGGACATCGGAGTGAACGAAGAGGCCAGTCCGGACCAAACAGACCTGTCGGCCAGCCCGCCGCTCCCCTACGTCCCGCCTCCGCCCCTCTCTTTACCCGACATCTCCGCCCACGAGCCGCAGGATGGACTCGGCCACTCCAACGTCTCCGAGAGCCTGATCCACCCAGCGGAGGAAGGAGACGACCAGGAAGGAGGCGCTGGGTTTGAATTCGAAGACAAAGATGAAGAGGAAGCAGAGAAGGAAGGTACGTCAGATTTTATTAAGACTTCAAGAATCTCCTTTTAATCCCACATTTCAGAAATTAATGAAAGTATGGACAGTCAGTTATTGGGACCTGACACATTAACAAATGCTGTTGGACAATATATTTTCCTGGAAGTTATGATATTGTTGTTTTGAGACCATTTTTGACTAATATAAATGTAATGGCATAAAAATGCAAGAACACGTTCTCAAAAATGAATAAACTTTAAATTCTAATGAACATTTAACACTGGAACAGAAAGACATTCTTAATATCCAAACTAAATAAACCAAGTTTATTGTTTCTGCTGAAAGGTGCGGACCGCGGCGTCGGCGTCCTGGACGGGCCCCAGGAGGAGGACGGAGAACGGGAGCCGGAGAAGACGGAGGAGATCCTGCAGCGGCTTTCTCCAGACCTCCAGGACGACGGCGAGGATTTGTCCCGGGAGGTGCAGCCGTACCTGGGGAAGCTGGAGCAGGATGGCAGCTTGGCGTGTCCGGCCTCCATCGAGGTGCCGCCAGAAGACGTGGACGGTCTGATCCTGTATCAGACCGAAGAGGAACGCTCGATGGACAGTTCACTTGATGCCGAGGCGTTTATCCGGAACGAAACCGGAGAGTTTTTGGAAATGAAGGAGAACTCTCAAAGTTCTGGCGGCGGTTTTGGCGCGGATCAGGTTAACGAGATCTCCGAGGGTCGGCTGGACTGCGTCTCTCTGGGCGACGCTGCGGAGGAACCGATGGAGGATAAACCCGGCCTGATGGCGCTGGACGGCTCAGAGTTAGCAGAACCTAGAGAGCGCACGGTCTCCATAGATCCCGACCTGAACCGGAGCGAAACTTCGTCTTTCTCTCTGGATCGGGAAAATCTCCTGGATCAAAATGAAATCAAGGCTAATTTGACTTTAAACGACGTAGACGCGAAGTCATCGGATCTTAAATTCTCCATCGATGAAGAGAAGAAGCCACTGCGGTTCGTGGTTCCGAAAACCGAGGCAGCAGAGGACGGCTGCCCGGACAGCTCCGACATCAAGCATTCCCGTTTCCTCTCCTTCCCCGTGAAGTCCGAGGACGCCAAAGCCGAGCAGTTGGAGTTTCCTTTGCGAGCGCCTTTGCTCGACGTCAAACCCGAAGACCTCAGCCTCTCCATGAAGTCCGAGAGCTTCGACGTCAAACCAGAAGTCCTGCAGTTCGTTGCTTTCTCGGACGGCGGCAAAATCAAACCGGAAGTGAAGCCGGCTGACCTGCGGTTCGCCGTCTATCCGGACGGCACGAGGTTCAAGGCGGAAATCAAACCGGAAGCTTTGAGGTTGGCCGGATTTCCAGAGACGTCCGCTATCAAGCCCGAAAGCAAACCTGATGCTCTGGAGTTCGCAGGATTCCCGAACAGCTCTGGGATCAAAGCCGAGGTGAAGCCGGAGGTTCTGGAGTTCACAGCCTTGCCTGAGGTCAAGGTGGAGATGAAGCGGGAGACGCTGGAGGCGGACAGCACGGTCCTGACGCCGAAGCTGGAGCAGGGCGAGGCGGCGGCGGCGGCGGAGAGTCCGCTGAAAGGCCAGGTGAAGGAGGAGAGGCCGACCTCCCCGGGTACGAACGCAACCCTCCGATTTCACCTTTCCTTCTGATTAATAAAGCATTACTGGGTTGATTTGGAATATCTACGGAGGAAGATTAGGGCCAAAAATTGGACTCTAACCTGAGAAGATAAGTTAGAATTCTGGGGAAAGAGAATTTAATGAAAAGAAAGAATTTTGAGACAGAAAGTTATCATTTTTTAGAAAAAAGTAAATTACACTTTTTCTGGAAAAAAAAAAAATATTTTGATAAGACAGTCAGAACAAAGAAAATGTGAATTGAATTTGAATATTTACAGAACAAGATTAGGGCCATTGGAAAAAGAAATCTGATTTTTATGCTCAGAATTATGACTTTTAATCTCAGAAGATTAAAATCAGAAACCTGAGATTAAAGCTGAAATTCTGAGAAAAAGTCAGAATTTTTAAATACTGTAATGATTTATGGTTAACTTAGTTTAATCTGATGTGTAGGACAGACATAAATTTTAACCTTGTACCTTTTCAGTCAAATTGTTTCAATTGTTGCAGTTTTTTTAAAACTATAAATAACAAATTATTTAATGACTGAATAAATAGAATAAATATCAAAAAGTGAAATCAATAAAAGTGTTTCACCGTTTGACTGTCAGCTCCCTTTGCTCGCCGTGAATCGTTTTTCTGCTGTCCTCTGCAGTTCCTGCAGTGGAAGGATATCCCGGCAGTCCGAGGTTTGCAGCTCCGGCTTCCATGTGTGAGATTCCCGACGGCCTGCATGAGAGCCGGGAGCCGACCATCGCTCAGCTGCTGCAGGAGAAAGCGCTCTTCTCCTTCTCCGAGTGGCCAAAGGTTCGCTCAGCCCTTCCGCAGCCCGATAGTGATGCAAGCTGGGCCGCCATTTTCTTTAAAAGCCTGTTTTCTCTTCTATCAAGACGTCGGGATGTGATACTGATTGCGATATTGATTCCACTAATCGATTAGGATCCTTATCCTTTCTCATATGGATTTTCATTGAGTTAGGAAATAAACTCTAACAGTTTTTGCGCTGACAATTTTGCATGTTTAGAGGAAGGATCTTTCAAGACTTAAGATTTCAGATGTTATTTATTTTTGCCTGTTATTTTACATTTAGGGCCACTGCAGAAAGAAAGAGTGGACTACATTTCTGCTGAAAATCTCAGAAATTTTTAGATAAAAAACCTGGAAATATGTGAGTTTGAAAGTTTAATCAGACATTTTCTGAAAATAAAAAGTTTCTATGAAAAAAATGAGTTTGAAAAACTTGAAAATCTGCAAGAATAAATTTTGAGATTAATTTCAGAATTTCTGTAGAAGAAACTTTGAAATTTTAGTTTGAAAAGTAAAAAAATATATATAAAAAAACAAAATCGGAAATTTGAGATCAATTTTAGAAATTTTGGTGGAAATTAACTTCAGCAGCTAAGAAGACCTGCCAGATGTAAAAACACCAAGAACAAAACAAACTCACGGTAATCCTGGGGAATTTATAGCTGCCACTCTGCTTGTGATCGCCCCCTGCAGGACAGAGTTATTATCAACCGGCTGGACAGCATCTGCCACGCCATCCTGAAGGGAAAATGGCCGTCATCGAGCGAGCAATACGATTCCCCTGGCTCCGTGGCGGCTAACTCGTGCCTGGCTAACAGTTTAGCCCAACACCACCACCACCGAGCCGGGTTCCTGCCCGGCGCTGCCCCCGGTGCCGGGCCGGGCCAGCCACGGGTCCAGCTGGGCGGTCTGGGGTTCCCCGTCCCGCCGCCCCTCACACGACTTCCCAAGGTGAGGCGTAAAAACCGGCGGATTAATTCAATATTCTCCTTTTTACATATCTATCACCCGTCCACATGTTTCTGTCTTCCATGCCATGGTTCTGTCCGGTTTTTGTCCCCAGAAGTGCTCCAAAAGAATATCTGCAGCAGAATAATCAGAAACTCAAACCCAGAGGATGTTGCACTGCAAAAACACAAAACCATATTCACTTAAAACAGGCTGCTACGCCTTCCAGAAAAGTTACTTTTACGTTAATTTAGTCTCATTTCAAGTGTACTAAGATATGTGGACAGAAATTAGACAAAAATAGAAAGATTTTGTGTTTTTTCACTAGAAATTAGTGAAAAAACAGAAAATGTTACCAAGTATTCTTGGTCCAGAAAAACCTGAAGTTTTTCTGGACCAAGTTTGTTGTTGAAACTTGACAAAATGAATACACTGTAAATGCAATAAACACAAATCAGTTAATAAATATGTATATATTTTACAGTGTATTAAAAACCTTAAATTCCCTTTAATGATCCACAGAGTTGAGTCAACGTTGAATTAGCTTCAGCTCGTCCTGCAGCACTGGGCTCCTCCTGTCAACATGTTGCTTTGTTGCTTATTCTGTACCATGTGAAGCTTTTATATGTGGATATCAGTCTTGGGGAGATGATCTCGTTGCACTTTGCAGTGTGAAGACACACGTGCTAGATCCTGCTGCCAGCTTCCTGCTGGGGGGCAAAAAGCTGCTCATCTATGGTGACTGTTGATATAACGTGCTAAATCTTAAATTATGGGTGATATATGAGAGAAAAAGGGACGCAGTGCGTAATTGTCAACACCGTCAACTAAATAACAAGGCCAGACAAAAGTTTTAATAAAAACATTAGCGAGGGAGGGGGAAATCGTTCAGTTATGCTAGCTTGACTATGAGAACCTTAGCATGTAGATGTGATGTGGAATCCTATGTGTTTCGGTTCAGTTACAGAAATTTAAAATAAATCTGGCCCTCACACCAAGTCTGACAGAGCATCAGTAGAACATGTGTTTAGCTAATCAACCACTACTCTGTTAGCTTAGCTAATAGCAGCCGTAGCTAATCTACCACAGCGATCACTTGTTAATAATCTCAAAATAACCATCAAGCTCAAAAACACAAAACTGTCATTTACGGAACGTTCTGTTCTTTGTTTCGGAAATGTTTTCGTGTTTTTTGGTGTTGAATCCTGAAACATTAGTGGAGTTGTTGTCAGTCAGTTTCTATGGCAACGGTTCTAGGTGTAATGTAGTCGACACAGAGAACGAGGTAAACAAAGGACTTGAGTCATTTATAGTTGTTGTTTGACATTTTTCCCTTTGCTGCACTAACTCAATACCTGCATGTCCAGGTTTCGTTTTGTTAACAGTTCAAGTGCAGCAGCGCAGCTATGGATGAAAAGGAAAAGAATCGTCTTTTTGCCCTCCAGCGTTAAGCGCCGGGTGTAAACAGTAACAAGCAGAGTGAATATCGTTAATGCAGCTTCCATAACTTATCAGTTTTGAATCTCGCCCAGGTCTGAATCCACAGCAGCCCGTGCGTTGTGTCTCAGTCCATATGTGTGTTTAACCAAAGCCATCATCTCTCTCCCATTCTTGTCTCACCCACCCTGCCCACCCGGACAGTACGTGCCGCGGGGCGCCGCATGTGGGCGCGCAGCTTGGCGCCTCACCTCCTTGCCTCTCTTGCAGGAGAGGCTCGTGGCTCCTCCCTTCCTCCCTGAGCTCAAACGGGCCGGAGGTCGCCGGTCCTTCGACTACGAAGCCGCCGCTGCCGCCGCGGCCGCTAAGATCTTAGCCGGGAAGTCTGCGTCGCCGAGCCACACCAGCGCCGCCGCTGCTGCCAGCAGCTCCAGCGAAGAGAAGGTGGCGGCGGCGGTGGCCACTCCGTCCCACCGCGCCGGCGCCATGCTGAACGGCTGGCAGGAAGCGGCGATAGATCTGACAAAATCTTCTGGAGAAATCAGCACCACGAGCGGCGCGGGGACGAACGAAGCGGCCGGAGTCGGCCACCCTACCTCCGGCGCTGGAGGCAGCCACAAGCTGCCGCCACTCCCGCCCATCACGGCGCCGCTGCCCGGCTCGGTGGGGATCGACATGTCCGGCATTCTGCAGGCGGGGCTCATCCACCCGGTCACAGGGCAGATCGTCAACGGGAGCCTGAGGGGAGACGACTCCCTGAGGAGGAGGAGAGGGAGGCGGAGAAATGTGGAGGCTCTGTACTCCGAGTTCGCCAAGAGCCGAGGGCTTCACCTGCCGGAGGCACAGGTGGGTGGAGGGGCGTGGCGTAGAGTCCGAGCAGGTAGAAAAACTGAGAGCGACCTGAGGAGAAACGGGGAAAACCCAAAAGAATCTGAGTTTAAAGGACAATCAAAATTTTTATTTTGTACGTTTTTTTTTTCCCACTTGGGTTTCTACTGCTTCTAAAAATAACCCAACTGTTTTGTTAAAAAAGAAACGCAGCTTTTTTTTGGTAATAAATGAATGTTTTTTGGAAAATGAGCCATTTAAAAAACCTCTGAGACGTAAACTTGCAAATCAGCAGGCAGCCGTTACCTAGCAACCCCAGCCAAGCCTTCCTATTACTTAGCAACCATGGCACAACCCCAGCATTTTGGTCGGTTGTATAATGGCTGCTGGAAAAGACAACAAGTGTTTTGTTGTTGAGTGCATGTAAGTTGAGCCGGTTTGTTTTCTTTGTTTCGTTTTGTCGTTTCGGGTTTTTATCCAATTTTTAACTTTGGTTTAGTAAACAAAAAACTATTGGTTTCTTTGTTTTAATTTTTGTTTCAGATGAAAAACAAACTGTCTGAATATCCATGGACCTGTCTTGTTGGGTGTGCAGGAGGCTCCATTTCTGCTTTTCTTTCCCCATTGGTGGAAACAAAGACACAATCCACAATTCATGTTGTCTCCATCTTGTTTTCCTCCAACCACTTTTTCTTTTTTAAAAATGTGCAGTTGAATAACTTGGCATCTGTTTACAGCCATTTTCATGTGAAAATGGCTGCGTGTTTGCGTGGCCAGAAGCAGCTTATTTAAAGTGACGGAGACTCTAAAACAGCTCGTAATGGGCAGAACTGACCAGACTGAAATCTCATTATTTAAGAGTCATTTGTGTTGCTGATAGATTTAGGGTTTAAGGAATAATAACGGGTCACTTTAAACATCTTTGTCTGTGTGTCCACCTACAGGCTCGGGTTGAGGCCATCAGCCACTCCTCCGTGTCGTCCTCCACCTCCTCGCCGTCCCCGTCTCCGTCCGAGCGGCCTGCAGGTCCTCCCACGCCCTCCTCCTCCTCCACCCCGACCCCCACCCAGACGCCTCCTCAGCCAGAGATCGTGGCCATCGACAGGGAAGCGGCCAGCAAAGGCCTGATCGAGTGGCTGAGACAGAATCCGGGCTACAGCATGGATCTGCCGGCCTTCGCTCACGTACGTATCTCTGTTGGTTCAGTGAAAGTTGCTGTTAGGAGAGCAGCAGGTGTTAGCCAACGTGCGACTGATGGTTTGGAGTTCGGCAGCAGGAGTGGGTAGGCCAGTGGTTCTTTGAGTTAACAGCGTTTTAGCCAACGGTAACATCCGGCTGTTGGTCATGTGACTCCTGAGATGTGAAAAAAAGAAAAAAATCCATCTCACCAGCAAAAACGTTTTATGAAAAAACTTTTTTTTTGTCTTCAAAGTTGTCGTGTTTCCACTAAACAAATTCATGTTTGGAATTACAATTTGATCAATTTTCTGACTAATGGAAATGCAGGTAGAGATGAACTTAAGCAAACGGTGATCGCTGCCCAGTTGCTCCTCAACAATTATTGAGTAATTTTAAAAATAATTTAGATCCACTGATTTGCAGAGAGAAATATTATTCTCTCTTTGAAAAAACTAAAACAAACCATCATCCTTCTTCCACTTCCTGTCGTCGTCTTTGTCGTTTCTGCCAGTAGAAACATGAGGCTGTTGATCGTGTGACTCCTGAGATGCAAAAAAATTGTTTCCTTTGCAGTTTTGCAAAGTACATCTGTTTTGATACGCCTGAAAAACCTGATTTTTCCAAATTTATTTTCATAATTTCAATTTGTGAGATTTTTGATGAATGGAAATGCAGAGAATCAGAGCAAGGGCCGTAGAAAACCAACGAACTAAAGCAGTTATTCAGAAGAACGCCACCAGAGGGAGCTGCAGACCACAAACCTGCTGGGTCAGATGTTAAGGCTGACATGACGAGGCCGCGTTGTTTTAAAACATCCCATGGAGACGTTGATGTTTTTAATGACTTTGCTTCGTTTTTTCTGCTCAGTCGGGAGCGAGTCTCCTGCACGGCTTCGTGGAGCGACCCAAACAGAGGAGGCATCGCTGCAAAGATCCCACCAAGCTGGACATCAACACTCTGACGGGGGAGGAGAGAGTCCCTGTAGTTCACCGGGGAACAGGACGCAGGGTACATAACACACACACACCCACACACTGGAATAAATACTGTTTACGTTTCAGTCAGGCCGCAGTTTGACCCTAAAACAGAAATGGGTCAGAACCATCCAGACACATTAGTTTAGCATCCAGGATTTAGTTTTTTGTTAGTTCCAACTAACTTTCATACAGGAGTCATCAGCTTTGCATTGTCTGCATTGCTTGTCTCTGCAGCTTGGTGGCGCTATGGCTCCGGCTATCAAGGAGCTTTCCAGGTGGCTTGATGCGAACTCGGAGTACTTCGTCGCTCCAGACTGGGCGGACGTGGTCAAACACTCTGTGAGTTGATTTTACGTTTTCAGTTTGAACCTGAAGCTCATTCTACCTCAAAACGTTTTGATTGATTCAGTATAATAAATATTTATTATTGACTTATTGATCGTCTCATTTTTCAGATGCTAAGCGTTTCTAGAATTCTGGTAATTTTTTCTAAAGTACTGATTTGTAGTGTAAATTTTAATCTAGAAACTGTCACAAAGAAATATTAGCAGTAATAAATAAAATCATATTAAACTGAATTTTTTATTTGTATTGTTTTTGTCCCAGAAGTTTAAAAGGTTTCTTGAATGTTCCTGAATGTCGGCTCTTGCTCCAGGGTTTCCTTCCTGAGGGGAAGTTCTCTCGGATCCTGACGGAACCGGTCAACCGGGACCCGGGTTCGCGTCGCCGCGGACGACGGCCGCGCAGCGAGATGCCGAAGCCGCTCCTGTCCGTGTCGGACTCCGCCTCCCCGGGCCTCGGCCCGCCGCTCTACATGAACGGCGGCCTGATCGGCAGCATGGACTCCATCGTGACCCTGCAGAACCTCCGCGGCGCCATCCCCGGGATCCCCATCATGGCCGCCGGATTCCCCCACGGATTCCCCGCGGGGAGCGGCGGGTCGGCGGCGGACGACGCCAAGAACGGGCTGAGCATGCTGCCCATGATGCTGCACGGCATCCCGCACCCGCACGGCGCCGCCGCCATCCCGCAGCACGCCCTGTTCAGCGTCGGCACCATGATGGCGCACGCGCCGCCGCCGCACTCCACCGCCTCCGCTTCTGCATCCACCGTCACCACGACAACCGCAGCGTCGGAGGCAGCCAGCCCGACATCGACGACCGCCGCCGCTGATCGAGAGAGCGGCGCAGACAAGGAGAAGCCAGCAGAGGGCGCCAAGCGGCCGGCGGAGGCGGCAGCGGCCGTCATCACCTCCACCAGCAGAGTGCATCACACCTTCAACCCCTTCCTGATCCCCGGCGTGTCGCACGGCCTGCTGTACCCGCACATGTTCCTACCCCACGGCGGCATCATGGCGCTGCCCGCCGTGACGCCGGCCGGCGCCGACGGCGCGCCGGGAAGCCCCAAAAGAAGAAGGAAACGGGCGAGGGAGGAGGAGGAGGAGAGAGAGAGGGGGAAATCGGGAGACGCGGAGGAGAGAGAAAGTACAGTTACCGTCACCGCGTCCTTGTCCGCCTCGCCGCCGAGCGAGGAGAGCCGGGCCGGCCGGGCGGAACCGGACTCCATCAGCCACGGAGAAAAAGCTGTGGCGCCGGAGGAGACGGAGGACGGGTCGGAGGAGACGGGGGACGAGGCGGACAGACGGGACGGCGAAGCGGCGTAGGACATCGTCTCCCTGCGTCTCACTGCAAAAACACAAAATAGCAACAAAATATCGGCAAATGTTTCTGTCCAGTTCTACCGAAAATAACCAATCACACTTAAAATGAAACCAAACTAACTGATGAAAAACTTTTCAGGAATAAATAAGAGCTTGTGTTACGTCAGGGGTGTCCAAACCTTTTGGACTTGAGGACCAAAACCAGCTTTTACAGTGTAGTTAGCGACGCACCGATCCAGTTTCACCAAGACCGATATCCGAGGTTCAGTCCATCAGAGGCAGAAAATGAGCTGAATTGACTTGAATCGTTTCTTTTTTTAAAACAGACATAAAAGTATTGAATTACAAATTAATAACTAATAAATTAATATCTTCACACGTTTGGAGTAGAACAGAATAATGTATAATAAATAATAAAGAAACTGAAACTATTTAAAAATAAACTTCAAAAACCTTTAAATGAATCAGAAAGTTAGGAATTTTCAATATCATGTACAATAAATAATAAAGCAGAATTAGATTGATTAGATCCAATTGTTAGAGTTTTTTCAATATCGGATCAGTTCAGCTCTAATCATATTACTTTAAACAAAGGAAGTCAGATTTTACTTTTTATTTTAAATAATAGTAGAGCCAAAACCTGATTATGGTTTTGCAGATTTTTCTTATTAACATAAATACTTATCAGGCGTTTATTCGAAGATAAACTAGTAATTTTATCAGTTCAGGTTTGGAGCTGGATAGTTTTCATCTGTGCAAGAAAAGGAAATACTTTGTATTTTAACAAGATTTCAATTGCAGATTTCTATTATCATTGAAATGCAGTCTGGGGCCACAGAAAGTCAGTCCAGGAGCCGTAAATGGCCCCTGAGCCACACTTTGAAGACCAAGTTTTAATTATTAATACAATGAAAAAGTTCCTGTTCAACTTCAATATTTTATCAATATTTATGAATAATTTAATTAAAAACAAGCTCCTACGTTATGCTGAAAAGTTACTGTAAGTAAGTTAGCTTTGTTTTATTTTAAGTGTAATAAAATATTTCCACAGTAAACTAGACAGTAAACTATTTGGTAAGGTTTTGTGTTTTTGCAGTGTAGTAAGTTGCTCTCTTCTCCGCTGAGCAGCCATGTAAAGTTTGTGCCGAGTCTGTAAGTCAACGTCCATGTAAAGACTTTTATTATGATGATGATGATTATATTCAACTTGTTTATATACCAGGAACCCCCACCCACCCACTCCACTGTAAAAAAAGAAAAGAAAACACGAGTAGAGTTAAATAATCTCCGTATTCCTGCCCGTCATCCCGCATCCAGACTGAAAACAGGAGGGAGAACCGAAGGAAGGGAGCGGTCCAAAATGGTTCCTCTGCACTGTAAAACATCACACCAAAACAATTTTTTTCATCTGGTTTCTACTGAAAATATATTCATACATTTGAATTCAGACAAAACTAACTTAGAAGTAACTTTTTTGCATTTTTTAGGTCAATAATTTCTTAATATTGATGTAAAAGTACTGAAATAATCTGCTCATATTATAAGTTAAAGTGTCTTGTTTCACCTGTAACAAGTATTTTTTTCACCAATATTTAGGAATTATTTACTTAAAACAGGTTGCTCAAACTGTGGGCTGGGGGCTGTTTGTGGTCCATGAATGATTTTGTTCGGCCCTCTAGTCAAGCGGGCCGAACAAAATTATTTTCTTTGATTAAGAAAATAAAGAATTGACGACCCAAAAAATTTGCAAATTTTCTAATTTTCTTTTAAATGATTTAAAGATTTCATAGAAATTTTACTATAAATAAAAAAAGAAAATTTTTTGCATATTTAATTGAATTAATTTGTGTAATGCTAATAATTTAAATGTGCCATTTTTGGCAAAACGTTTGGACACTACTGGGTTTTTATATCTTGCTGAAAAGTTACATATAAGTTAGTTTGTCTTAATCAAGTGTACAAACATATTTGCACTAGAAAATAGACAAAAAAATGATTGATTTTGTTTGTTTTTGCAGTGTAAAACATGTGCAATACTTAAAAGAAAACTGCCATCCGAATTAATCTGAAAAAAAATCCCACGCAGATTTGACCGACGCTAAACCATCAAATGCTGCAGAAAAATCTGAAGTTCCTGCCTTCAAAATCCTTGATTAAAATAATCCTTTAAAAGATCAGCCAAAGCTAATTAAAACCGAATTTTCTCATTGTTTTTTTAGGTATTGCATATATTGTGACAAAACTCTAAAATACGGAAGAGAATTAGTGCCACTTGGAAAAAAAATATTTTGACTTTAATTATCTGAGGTTAAAGTCAAAATTCTGAAAAAAATATTTTTTTTTAATGGCACTAATCTTCCTCCATACTAAAAGGCTGCACCTTAAACTTTATTTTGATATTTTTCCACTGTTAACATGAAAAGCAAAATTAACTCCTGCTATTTAATTCAAAAGCAAAGAACAATCATGGGATTTGTTTCGGATCAAGCCACAGAGTCACTTTGGGAGATTCCTCCCCTTTAAAAAAGTGGTCCAGTCCAATCAAGAGCTCAGTCCGGCCACCAGGGGGCAGCAGCAGGCAGTTGTAGATGCGAACAGTGGGTAGAAGAGGGTGAGTTTTCCTCCTGAAATCATTGGGAAAAGTGCAAAAAGACTCAAATTTTGATCTGAAGCTCCAATTTGAGGTTTTGTCCTGATTTTAGAAACGAGTAAAAGAGACTGAATGCCTCGTTGTTTCCTCAGATTGCAGTTCAAATATATAATATTTCATCTGTAAATCTCGCTGTACATTGCTGTCTTTTTTTTAAGTGCTCCATGTATCTCTTTCCTGTTTCCGCCAGGAAGCAAACCGACTGTACTGTACGTTAAAAGGATGCAAGTCGCTGGTTCTACTCCGATTTTCACGACAGGGTGGAAATGTTTCCGTCGACGGCTTTCCGTATCTCCGGTTTTCATCCATGAAAACGTCTTTTTTTGTTTTGTTTTTTTTTGTTGCACAGCATCCTGTGAACCTGTTATATTTTTTTTCCGTTGCGGCGCGCGAGCAACTGGGAGAAAGTTTGGATGTGTGCATGCATGCGCACACTTTTTACAGTGTTTTGTCCTGACAGGTCAAAAAAAAAGTCCATTATTGTTGCCTTGTCACAAGTTTGTGGCTCCATATAATTTATTATATTTTCTGTTTTATTTTTTTTTTTGCCAAACTTTCACCAAATATTATTTTTCCTCAGTTTCATTGTATTCGTCAAAGTAAAATGCCTTATTTCTAGCTGGTATGTTTTTGTTTAGCTGGTCTGTTACATCTCCCCACCTGGTGGCGTTTTTGTTTTTGTTGTTTTTATAATTTTTTTTAATGGAGACCCAACAGAAACAAAACATACTGCAGTTTTTAACTCACTACATCGACTCCTAAAAGGCCAATCACTCGTCCCTCAAAGCACAAACGTTTGCGTATCAGTGCCTCTAAAGTTAAAACACTTTCCCTCGTGTGGGCTTCACTTGCACATTTTGTCCTGTTTCCATGGTGACGGGTCACCAAATAAGAGCTCGTTAATAACAGTAGTGGAAGGCGCATGTGACTTGTTTTTTTTCTACGACAGCGTCATTAGGGCTATTGTAGATTTATGTTTTTTAAAGAAAAAAAGGGGTAAATTTCAGCCAAAAAACGTTTTTGAAAAGTTTGGTAAAATTCGTTAAAAAAAACTTTTGAGATTAATTTCAGAAATTTTCTAGAACAAAAACGTGTTTTTTTTTTTTTTTTCTGAGGTTGAAAAGTTAAAAATTTTAATCTCAAATAATAATTAAGGATAATCTCAAATGTTGAGATTATCGTTAATTTTCTAGAAAACTTGGAAAAGTTTAAATTAAAAAATTTCAGAAAATTTTTGAATGTTTAAATCTGTCTACATTTTTCTACTTTCTAAACTTAAAAGTTCCTTCTTTGTTTTTTTCAAAATTTCTGAGATTTTTTTTTCTAAATATTTCTAAAATATTTTGAATTTCTTACAAACTTAGAAATTTTCGGTTTTTCTATCCTTTTTTTTATTTCAAAATGTTATTTTTTTCTTACTTTTTAAACTCAGAAATTCCTAAGTTTTTTTTCTAGAAAAATTATGAGATTAATCTACGAATTTGAGATCTTTTTAGCAATTTTTTTGACTTTTAAAATAAGTATTTTTGGTGTAAATGTACTCCTTTTTTCCTTCTTTTTTATGGTCCTAATGCAGTTAGGATCATAAACAGTTAATACAGTTAGTTTCAGTACAAATTGACTTTATTTATTTATTTTTTCAGCGGGGTTGTGCGGTGTTGTTCTGAGCAGTCAGTATCTGACCTGCAGTTGAAAGCAATATAGCCATAAAGTCATTACCATCTAAAACTCCTCAAAATTAAACGCGATTTATTTCATCTGGCATCTTGGCATTTATGCCACATTCACCTTTATGCTAACCTAGCATAAATGTTTGAGGTGCGTTTGCCAGGAGTCGTTTGTTCTTTTTCACTTGTTTTGTTTTTATATCTAAACTCTTATTTTCACCAGGAGAAAATAATAAACGTATCAAAATTTAAATATTAAATTAAAAAAATGATAATATTTTCAAATGTACAGATGTATTGATGCTCTTGTGAAAAAAAATGAAGATGATAGTAAAAATATTTTAAATTAAAATTTACTGTTAAATCAAAATTCTTATCACAAAATTTGTCACGATAAACGCTAATCGATACGATAAACGCTAATCGATACGATAAATGCTAATCGATACAATAAATGCTAATCGATACGATAAATGCCGACATTTATTCCTAGGGCTGGTCAATAAATCAGTAAGAGCTGTGTCTGAATTCAGGGTCTGAACGATTCGAAGGATTTGTAGGCCGATGACGTCACAGCGTAGCCTGTCCCAAGGAGAACGCCTGATTCCCGGCACATTGCTGCAAAAACTCCCGCCAGCTTTCCCAATGAGTGGAAGTTAAACGCCGATATTATTCAGACAAGTAATATCTAATTGTAAAATGTTTCGTTTACTAAAGTATTTAATTTATTCCTGAGCAAATCGGTTTGATTGATTAAAGTGAAGCCTTCAAACATGCTAGTTTTATTTAACTGCTAGTTTTATTTAACTGCTTATCCCAGATTTGGAGAGTATTATATTTGGAAATATATTTGCTTATATTCACTCCTGGTAGAAATGTGTAATACATGTTTGAACATTTTGGAATCAAACCAACATTTTACTATGGAACAGCCTTTACTATAAAAGGTGAAGAATAATACAGAAATCAGGAGTGATGCAGGACTGAAAAACAAACTTTCAATATCTGATCAATGTCAATAGATAAAATATTCAGTAATTCTGATCCACAACTGCAAAGCATTCTGGGAGATGCAGGGAGAGGAAGGACTTTAGCTGCTCAACCTTACATTGGTAGTTATGCGAGGTTGGTGGAGTCAACTAACTCACTCACTCTTTGGTTACCTAGCAACTCACTCACTCTTTAGTTACCTAGCAACAACACTCTGAGTAACCAGCGCTGCAGCAGTTTAAGGTTTTGCTTATTAACTGCTTAAAAACAACGATAAATATAGAGTGAAAACTGAGGATAAAACAAGAACTGCCACACTGTAAGTTCTGCAATATTTCAGGTATTTAAAACAAACAAAAAGCTGATCAATAATTATCGATGTTGACTGATACGAAACGCTTATATTGTGATACTTTTATTGTCCTGCCAGATCTACTCTTAACTGATTCTTTAATCTAGGTTCATATGCTTGCATGTTTCCAGAAGAACTCTGAACATCCTCTTCAGAAAACCGTGTCTTCAGTCAGAGGCTGCTTCAAATTCGCTGTAACACAGACAGCAACAGGACATCTTTTGTAGATAGCCGTCGCCATCTATATTAACTTTGAAGAATTTGAATTTGTATGAGTTACAGCAGCATTTAGTTTCCACTCAGGAGAAGAAAAGTATTTTTCAAATTGAATTTGTTGTAGTTGAGATACTGACTGCTCAGAGCTCCACCGCATAACCACATTTTAAATCGCACCTTTAGGTTGAATTCAACTCCGAAATTCAGACACCGGCAGGAAAACCGTACAGGAACATGAAGTAGCATCTGTTAAGTCGGTAGTTTGACCCTCACTGCATTCCTTAGCTGCACGATGCCTTCTGTTTTCTTCTGTCTCATCCAATCTGTCTGTTTTTTTATTTTATTTTTTAAACAAAGATGAAGCTGCGGCTGCGCATCACTTCCTGTTCTCGTGTGAAGACTTGAAACGGACTCGTGGCGACCACGTGCTTTCTGTCAACAGTGTTTATTTTTTCATGGAAGTCACCTCAACGTGTAAAACTCTGATCAGAGATGATGTATTTATTGTACAGTTCTTGTCTTTACATTGTTGTCTCACGACTGATTGATGGCTGTTTTTGTTACCCTGAAATACAGAAACATTTTGGTTCACATGGAAATTAAACGGATCTGTGTTTCTGTTGCCTGACGGATAATCTCAGTCTGGAAGCTGGAAATGTTCAGCTGGGCTTTTTCCCTTTATGCTCTCAAGACTTGTTCACATTTAGGCTCCAAGATGGCCGAAAATAATGAATATACAGAGAGATGCGATGGTGTATTAGCGCCACGCTAAGAAAATAATAATAACCCATAAAATTATGAGAATAAACTCACATGAGAACAAAGATTAATTTAGTTTATTTCGACTTTGCTATACGAATAAACTTGATTACTTTATTCTCATAATTTTACGACTTTTCTCGTTTTGACTTTATTCTCATAATTGTGCGACTTTATTCTCATAATTTTAGATTCAATTTTTTCTTATTTTGGCCCTAAACTCCATTGTACAAAGATTATTCAGACCCAGAGGAAAAAAAACTGGCTGCAGAATCAACTAAAATATGATTTTAAATTCTTGAGAAGGGAGGTTGTGTGTTTCCTCATCCATCCTTCAGCTTTCGTTTAAAAGTTTGCTTTTTAAATTTTTGCAGCTTTTATTCGTGTTTTGGCTTAAAAGGATAAAATCTGGAAAACCTCACATTGAGAACATAGATTTAGTCCAAGTCACCTTTAAATATTCCTCGTTATTCTTAAATATTCAGATAAAAATCTTGGATCAGGTTCTTGTTTTCTGCCAGATTCTCAGCAGAGACCAGAATCTTCTCCCAGTTTAGATTTGTTTTATTTTTACCGTGTAAATTGTATCTTTAAAACATCAAATCTGAAAGTTTTATCAATTTATTGTGCCTGTTTTATTCTTTACAGAGGTCTACCTTAAGTTCTGGCTCTCAGACCGATAAACCCTCAGTCAGTGATGAATGCAGCTTCAAATGCAGTTTGGTGTCTGAATAAACTCACCGCTCAGTCAGGTTGGCGTTGCTGAACAAAGTGCAATGTAAAGGTCAAAGGTCACAGGAAGCATCTGATCCTGACGCTGCAAACCCATTCTAGCTAGAATATGTAAATCACCTGGACTTCATGGGGGTTTTATCTCATTTGGTTACTTTTGTTTCTTATTGTTCTCTATAGCGCTCTATATTCCCATGTGGACCAATCTGACAAGTCAAAACATGGTATGTGTGATCTTTTATCGTGCAATAAAAGATGACTTTCAAGTTCTCCTCGTCTGTCGTAGATCATTTAATTTATGTTCTTGGTGACTAAATTTAAGGTTTGGTGAATATTTAACCTTCTAAAGTGTTTCTGTGTCTCAGATCAACGATGGCGCTTTACGGCTACTGCAGACAGAAATAATCAAAACGAGTACATTTACACCAAAAAGCTCAAAAATGTTCAGAATAATCTAAAATAAATAGCTAGAAATGAGGTGGAAATTTCCAGAAAAACCTTGGCAATTGTTGAGCTTCAAAAGTTGAAGATTTGTGACAAAAAACTCAAAGAATTTTGAGATTAATTTGAGAAAAATTCTAGAAAAAACTTAATTTGTTGAGCTACAAAAATTGGGGCTTTGCAAAAAAAAACAAAACAAAAAAAAGACTCAGAGAAGTTTTGATCTCAGCAAGAAATGTAGAAAAAACTTGTTTTATATCATTTTTTTGTAGAATTTCTAAAAATGTCCAAAACTTTTGACTTTAATCTCAAAATTTAAAATTATTTTATTCTTGTGTTTTTCCAATGGCGTACATTGAATAATACTTTTATACTATTATTCTGTTATGTTACCAAAACGCACGACAACATGTTTTCTCCAGCAGTTTTCAGGCAAGAGAAAATAATCAGAAACTGGCTGCCGGGCAACAGCACCACCAACTGCGCCCCCTGTTGGGCAACGATGAAATGACTGAGAAAGAAATCACACCATCCAAAAGTTTAAAACAATAGCAGCTTGTTTTAATCTTGTCAGATTATTTCATGGTGATCAGAAAATAAAACAAACAAAAGCAAAAATCTTACATGTTCAAGGAAAAATGCATGAGAAGAAAAGTTATTAAATGTGCAGTTTTTGTGAAAGTAATCAAATTGTCTAAAATTTGGCATATTTTTACTGATTTTTTTAAAAAGCTTTTTCACATCTGAACCCAGAATAATCTGTGATAAAAATACACATTTACAGAGCGACACATTCATGTTGTGGAAAAATTTCCCATTTCGTCTCTTAAGAAAAGTGATAAATATCAATTTGGTGGGAAAAAAGAAGAGATTTTATTCCCTCTGGAGAAAAAAGGAAGAGAACTCACATGTTGCCATGCAAGCTTTACTTGTGCAATATCAAATAAATCATCCTAGATCAAAATATTACATCATTCAGCTCAATTATATTACACACAAACTGACAAACGAATAAACTGCGAGATAGTTTGGACTAAACATGCAGCGTTTATTATCAGCCATTAAGATGCATCAGAAAAACTCCTTTCTTTCATCTTTGGCCAAACTTAGAGGAAATAAACCAAAACTACTCAATAAAAACCTAACCCAGCTGGAGTTCTGCAGATATTTTACTGGCTTACTGGTGGATTTGTGGGAAATAGTGCAGCAGGAAATATTTTAGGTCACTTTAAACCTCATAAAAATTATTCAACTTAAAATTTTCAACGACCAAAAAAGAGACTATTTGCACTTTTGCCCATTTTTCTCCAATATATTCAAAGTTCAAAGTTGGATAAAAGCGTGAGAGAAACCTCCGGAGGTTTTCAGTTTCATTCCTGAAACATCCAACATGGCTGCTGTGGGGGAAACATATTCATCAGTAAATCCTGTTAAAGTCATGACAGTAATCTCTGTTATTCCCAGATCCGCGTTCCAGTTGTCCGACTGCTTTGAACGCATCATTTCTCAGGTTGAATCTAGTCTCCAATCTGGCTTCAGTGATAAGTGAAAGGCACTAACTTTGATTTTTTTCTTGTTTTTTTATTATTTTCAGTCTTATTTTTGTCTTCAAATAAGACTGAAAATAAGGTTCAAATCTGGACTTTGACTAGGCCATTTAGCACCCAAAGCAATAATATAATCACAACCTGAGATGAGTGACCATTTTCCCCAAGTCAAGTGGATAATATTTCACTTTAATGCTTTTATCCAAACATTATTTTTCATGTAATCAGTTTGAATGATGTTTGCAATAAATTTAACCAGGATGGAATTTGATTAATTGAATTAAAAAGCGAATCAGAGGTGAATTCAGATCAGTGCAGCTTCTACTTTGATCTAATGTTTGGAAAACACGTTTTATTCTCACATCATGGGGATAAACTGAGCAGTCGGTTCAGGCTGTGTTTGTCCTCTGTGGTTCTGGTTCTGGTTCTGGTTCTGCGGGCCAACATGGCGCTGGATCCGGTTCAGCCGCTGATGGTGTCTGTTGTTGCATTAGCCGAGAGGCTGGCGAGGAATCGCAGTCGTTTTCTCTCCCTCTTTCTGCCAAGTCCTCCTTTTTTATTCCGTCTTTTCTCTGACAAAGACAAACGGCGGAGGAGAAAAATGGGACATGAAAACTATGAAGGTCAAATATTTCCGTCTTTTCTCTCTGCGGTTCCCATCGTTTCACCTCAGGCGAACCGCGTCTGATCTCTCCTTAGCATCAGAGATGGACAGATAGAAACTGAAACCTGAGCCATAATAAATGAAACATGATTTCTACTTGTCAAAATGTAATATTTGTTTCTAGTTTCTTAATTTGCCCCCCCAAAATGAAAAACTTTTGCATTTCTCATTTGATAGTTTTTGGCTTGCCAGAAGTTTAAATTACCCAGTTTGAACACTGATGGTTTAAATTATGCTGAATCGAACTTGAATTGCTTCCATTAAAACAGAAAACATGACAAAAATATCTATAGACCCGTTGCAGCGTAACGTCATGTTGCCCCATCTCCCTGCTGGAGGGCAACAAGCTGCTACCCTACAATGACTAGCAATAGCTGTCAAGTTGTCAATATAATGTCCTAAATCTAAAATGGATGCACTATCTAGATGTCAACACTATGACATCTAGATAACATGTCAGGAAAAAGTTTCAATTACAAAAAAAACTGAGAGAGAGGGAAATATGCCAGTCATGCTAGCTTGACTATGACAACCTTAGCATGTAGATGTGATGTGGAATTCGATGTGTTTTGGTTCAGTTAAAAAATTAAAAACATGATCTACCATCGCTGTGTTAGCTTAGCTAATAGCTGCGGTAGCTAATCTGCCACCGCTATATTAGCTTAGCTAATAGCCGTGGTAGCTAATCTACCACCGCTATATTAGCTTAGCTAATAGCCGTGGTAG